>BTSX01000006.1:11451040-11704057 GCA_036245825.1 Pristionchus entomophagus | reverse complement strand
GTAGAATTGATCGTAGTCATACACCATCACTTCCAGTCGACAGGAGGCTATGGAGGAAGCGAGGGATGGAGTCTGAGATGAGAGGGGAAAGATCACATATGAAAAGGAATTAGGCGAATATCATTGTCTCTCATTTCTCTTCAGGGAATTAAGAGTTTCGTTTATGTTATTGCAAGCCTAGACGTATCGTTTTCTAACCTGGAAATAGAATTCCTCATTGATAGGAGGGGAGTTGGTGTTCTTGTATATCTGTGTCTGCTGTTCACTCTTGGCTTCTCCCGAATCAGGAACATCCAGAGCCACTCGGAAGTATGGATTGGGAGCACCATCCTGAACGGAAAAAGGGTCATTCGATTACTGTAGACATACATGTCTGCTGCTTTGAGAAATATCGCGTACTGTTTACTTTCGCTATATAGTATCGTAAAACCATGTCGTTTTCTAAGCTCTGGGAATATGTATTTCATCTGTGGGAATGAGATTGAAGTACTGTAGGGATATGGGAATATCGATGTCCCCCCTTTCTTCGTTGTAGCGTTCATTTGTAGTATCCCCCTGCTCTTCTATCTCTCTCTAAATGGAATAACAAGGCTGTTCATAATATAGCAGGTGGTGTTCTCTTAGATGGATGTGGTGTGTATATGTATCTACGATAATCAGCCTATCTCCCCTCCCTCCCCTCCCTCCCCTTCCTCCCCCCTCCTCCTCCTTTCCTCTTCTTTTGTTATTCCAATGGTTTCCGCATGTCATTGAGTGGTAGAGGAACTGATGAGTAGATTGGACTGTTTTTAAGAATGGAAGAGAAATGCAAAGTGATGGCCATAATAGAGAAGAGAGAGACTGAGAGAACCAAAAAGAAATTCTGAATCATAGGGGATGGGGGGGGGATAACCTCCTCTATCTACTATAATTCAAGTCGATTCATGCACTCCCGGGGTGCATCTAAATCTACCTCACTCACGCTTCTCATTCACATCTCATTCGTATTAGATGCTAATAGTGAGAGATTTGATAGATATGAAAAGCTGTGAGGGAGATAGAGAGAGAGAGAGAGAGAGAGAGAGAGAGAGAGAGAAAGAGAGAGAGAGTAGCTAACGGAATATGAGGAGGGGGGGGGAGTAAACATAACGATAATGATCCCTGATTCACTCATTCACTCATAGTCTCCATTTCTCACGAAACAGGGACTCTTCTTGGATTCGGAAATGCTTGCATCTCGTAATGAGGACATCGAAGTTCTTTCACGTGCCAAGGGAGATATTAGAGCATCCCTCCCCCCCCCCCCCACCCCCCTTCCCTCTCCTCCCCCTCTCCTTCTAGGTGAATCCTGATTATGTAACGAAAAGGGATTAACGAAGCATGTGATATGGAGATAGAAGGGGAATCGGATGACATCATGATCAATAGGTGAGGGATGGGAGCTTTTTCATTACGTGGATATTTACGATGGATGGAAGGGGGGGGGGGGGGAGGGGAGGGGGCAATGTTGCTTCCCCCATAAGGGGTTGGATGAAGGGGTTGCAGAGTGAGGAGGAGGCATGATTAGCCTTGTCTCGAGAAGGGAATCGGAAGAGGAAATGAAATGAGAAGAGATCGAAAAGAGGAGGAGAAGGACTCAGAATCACTCAGATTCCCCACGACGTCATTTATATTCTTCCTCGTCCTACCGTACCCACTCCCCCCCCTCCCCCCCACCCCCCCCTTTCCCCTCTCCCTCCCTGCACTCACTTGTCTCTTGGAAGGCACATCGATGGCTTGTTGTAGATTGACAGTGAGTAGTCCGAGATTGGCATCGATGGATAGACTGAGCTTGATAGATCCAGTCCCACTGATGGAGGTGTCGTCGTAGCAAGACTCGGAGTCTGGCATCTGAAGGAGGAGAGAATTGAGGAGTGATTATTGATCTCCCTCGAGAGTCGTACGAGTAGTTATGAGTACTCATTAGATATGAGTCGTGAGTGAGGGAAGAGCCCCCCCCCCCCCCCCCCCCCCCCCCCTTCCCCCTCTCCTTCTCTTCTTTCCCCTTCAAAGAATGTGTTCACTCACCGAAGAAGTGCACTGATAGAGTCCCCGATCGAATTGTGATTGATGGGGATTGGAGAACATGGAGTCGCGACTCTATTGGCACGAGGGATCATGAATGAGTCGGTGAGATCGAGTGCCTTGGGAGGATCGGAGAGGGGCCGACGGGAGGAGGAGAGGGAGAGGGACGGATCCACAGGGGCAAGGGGACAGGGGGCGCCATCTATACGCACGATGCGGGACTGCTTGCGACGGATGAGTTCGTAGCTGCAACGCACAGATGGAAAGGTACCGTCAAACGTACTGTCTAATAACTACTTCCATGTGATTTTTTGAAGAAAAAAAAAATGTTCGACGTAAAAGTTGTCAAATGTCTCCTACCATGCTTTTGATAGATATTTTCGTGAAACCGTGTACTTTTTAGTGTTCTCGGGGTTGGTATTTCAACTGTGCTGGAAGGGGAAGAGAGAGAGAGAGAGGGTGGAGTCATGGATGGAGACAGAGGTGGACTATGCTAATTAGCCTCTAGTTGCTGCATCCCGTAGTCAGTCTACGGACTACTCCCTCCCTAGTGTTTCATCCCTTCCCTTCCCTCTCCTGACCTGGAAACGATCTCCCGATCATCCTGAGTATCGCATCTGGTGAAGGCACGACGATGCATGTATTGAGTATTGGTGGAGGAGAGATCCAGAAGATTCTGATGGTACCTGAAGGGAAGGAGGGATTGAGAGAGGGGGAGGGGGGGAGAGGGATATCAGAAGAGGGCAGAGGGGAAGAGATGAGGCAGCGAAATGAGGACATGGAAAGGAGGAGAGAGAGAGGAGACGAGATGTCTAATTCATTAGAGGGAGAAGGAGGAGGAGAGAGTGGTTGGAAGATGTGGAGGAGAATCCTTCAGTGGAAGAGGAAGAGAAGGAAGAAGAGAAGAAGATGGAAAGGGAGAAGGAAAGGTGGGTGATAGAATAGATGAATGAATGTCGTATCCATGGATTGAGAGGAGGGAAAGATAAGGGAAGAGAAGAGAGGAAGGGAAGAGAGAGGAGGGGAGAGATACCAGTTGAGACGAGAAGATCGAGAATTAGCGAAGATAATGATGAGAAGGACGAAGAGAATGAGGACGGTGGCTGAGAGGATGTAGATCTGAAGAGGAGAAGGAGGGATGGAGCAGATTGGAATGAGTGCGAAGGAGTGATTGGACTGAATATAGAAGGACATAGGGAAGCCATCTCATCACTGGAGAAGCCAGATTTCTGTTTGTATGTTCACTATGCATATTGCATCTATTTATTTGGAATATTTGTCATTTCTGGTAATGGCTGATTGGAATGCATTGGAATGGACTAACCATTAGTAACTGTTGATTGGATGAGTGGATGAAGCCAAGGAAGGAGGAGACGGGAGAGGAGAGGAGTGGCATTCCTGTAGATGGAGAGGGGATTGGAGATATTAGGTGATAGGAGATATTGGCGGATAGAAGAATGGAATGGAGGAGAGGGAGAGGGAGAGAGAGAGAGGGAGGGAGGGAGGGAGGGAGAGAGAGAGAGGGAGGGAAAGAGAGAGAGGGAGGGAGGGAGGGAGAGAGAGAGAGAGGGAGGGAGGGAGGGAGGGAGAAAGAGAGAGAGGGAGGGAGGGAGGGAGGGAGATGGTGTGACTGGTTGTGATCAACGATGACAGATGGATATTGAGATAACTGTCTGTGATGATTGGATGGGGAATACGGTGATTATGAGGATTAAGAATAATTAATTAAAAGTGATTATATGAAGTACAATATCAGTAATCCGAGTTGTTTATCCAACTGGGGGATGATATAGACAGGAAGGGTAAGAGAAGTCTGGAAAGAGTCGTCCGTACGTATTATCCATCTGAATGTTGAGAGGAGGAGAAAGGAATCCCTCGTTCTGTATTCTGAGAAGAATGGTGGATAGAGAGAGAGAGAGAGAGAGAGAGAGGAACATACTATCCACTAATAGAGAGAAGGAACGAAGGAGGAGGAGTGATCTACGAAGTCTGTGAAGAGAATGGATAGAGAGGACTGTAGAGGGAAGGAAGGGGGGGGGGGGTTGGGGAGATTGAGGGAAGATTGGAGAATAGTACATAAGGGAAGTATTAAATGACTGTTGACACTAACGTGAGAGAAGGAGGAATCAGGAGAAAGAAACAAGGACTGAATGAACGGTATGAAGAGGAGGATGGAGGGAGGGAAGGGGAAGGGGGAGAGGCAATGGTGAGGGGGGGGGGAAGGGGAGGCGGTGCAGAGAAGTGGGACAATTCCTCCCATCTCCGTTTTAGTAGATGGCGGTTTTGTCAAAGTAGAGCGACTAAATGAGAACACAACTGGGAGAGGAGAAGGGGTTCGTCACTCAGCAGAAACAGAATAAAAAGAAGAAGATTGGAGATTGGAATGGAGAAGGGGAGGGGGAGGGGGAAGGGAGGGGGGGGAGAGAGAGAGGAAGAAGAGAACTCCATCTGATTCTTTAGAAGAATTGTCTCCAGTCACGGTCATTGAGTATCTGTATATATGTGTGGTTTTCTGTGGCTCTATCCCCACCGTCTACCTCCCTCCCCTCCCTCATTCCTCCCCTCTTATATCTACCATACCAGAATGACTATGCAAGTAATAGAGACACGAATATATTGAGATGACTTGCGAAAAGACCAGAGAAAAAGGGACAGAGGAAGAGGAGACGAGGGGGGGGGGGGGGGTGGAGGGACGGGGAGGGGGGGGGAGTACTCAATTACAATTAGAAGTACGAAGAATGAAGAAAAGAAGAGGCTGTAGGGGACAACGAAGGACAGCTAATGAAAATGAAGGGATGAAGAAGGGGGGGGGGTGAGGGGGGAGGGAGATGGTATATCAGAAGGAGAGAAGAGATGGAAAGGGCATGGCTGTAATCAGGATAATGAAGAGGAAGGGACAGAAGACCCTCATAACAAGTTGATACCTTCCTTATTTCGTCTGGGCTTAGAAGGATAGGAGAAGAGGAGGAGGGAGGGAGAAGTACTCGGTGCAGAGTGAACTTACCAATTTGAAGATAGAAAGGGCAGGGAGAAGGTTACGCGGATAGAATAAAAGAAATAGGAGAGGGGACAAATCTGGAGGATGACAGGAAAGAGAGGAATTATAAATTCTCAGAAATGAATTCGGTCACTGGTAGGAGATAAATTAGAGTAGAGAACGACGTCGAAATAGCAATACGGAGGGGGAAGGAGTTGATCCTATCACCTGTCGCTTACTACTGGATATCTATCTCTGCAAGGTACACGATAATGGGTGGGAGACGGAGTACGGAATGAGAGAGAGAGAGAGAAGGAAGAGGGGGGGGGGAGGGGAAAAGAGACTGAATGGACTCCATATTCTCATTCCATATTCTGTCTCCATCTAGCACCCTTTATTGTGGAGAACACGCTAGAATATGATGAATACTCCATTTATACGAGATGATGAGGAGAAAGAAGGAAGCTGTAATCGATATGAGAGGATTCCTGACTAGAGCAAGTAGATACGGTAGAGGTACGGTAATCAGAGCTTGGATCGATTCTCCTCCATCATGGGCTTCATATACTTCTCCACAGCGGGGAGCACCTGTAAATAGAGGCAGATCTCACGGCGTCACTATTTTCACTCCTTATCCTCCCTAGGTATACTATACCATTAGACCGTATAATATGGTATTGGGTCACGACGGTAGTCAGTCTACCCCTCCCCCCCTCCATCTTTCCTTCCTTCCTTCCTCTCGAACGGACTTCTCGTTGTCTCCCCTGTGTTGTCTGTTACCCCCTTCTTCTCTCTTTACTAGTCCTTCTTTCGTCCATTCCCGTACACTCTTTCACAGTAAAGAAAAGAGGAAGAAGAAGGAAACAGAAGCAACCACAGTTATTGTATATTAGTGTACGGTAGTATGGTGTGAGGGAGGATGAGGAGGAGTACGGGTCACCCGTCAGAACTCATGGATGGGAAAGGGAACCGATTATCATGGAATGCGCATGCTAGTATCTCTCTCGTGTATTGTGGAGGATGTGGATGTGGGGGAGGAGAGAGAGAGGAGAGGATGGATGGATAGGTTCCGAAGGGGGGGGGGGGGGAGAAACAGAACTCCATGAAGGAATGGAGTGAGAGGAGGGAGGGGGAAGGGGGGGGGGAGGGGTAGGGGGGATGGGGGGCTGAAATGGCGTCACCCAGTATCGTCCCTTTCCCGTCTGTGTTCTCATAAGCTGCCCCGATCCAATTACATTCCAGATGTGAATGAGTACTCATTATGGGGGGGGGGGGGGTTACTGTAAAGGATGGTGAACTTTCCATCTATCTAATACCTTCTACGAGTAAACGACCACTACCCCCCCCCCCCCCCCCTTCTTGGCTTGTAATGTCAATCTACTCACATCAGTATAGTTGAGTTCGCTCTTCTTGGCCCATTGATATAGTTCCTCATAGACATTTCCATCCCGTCGACCCAATACTGAGTTCAGTTCACGATCCGATTGTTCGAAGGAATCCACCAGAGAGACTGCATTCGGACGGAGCTGAGAGAGATGGAGAGGATTACGGTAGTAGGGGGGAGGGGGGATACCGTTGTGAGATCCTCGTAGAGACGCTTCTTCAGATACTGAATCTGACCACCGTTGCAGTGACCGTCCTGAGGGAAAGATGAGGGTTACGGTAGTCTAGGGGGATTGATTGATTGAACCTCTAGTAGATGATGGGCCATATCGACGCATTCGTAGTGTAGATAGAGGGAGAAGAGATCAGTGAGGACAGATCGGATGGAGGAGGGAGAAGAGAGGAGACGACGATGGAAGGCACGAGCCATGAACAGACGGGTGTGGGCTCGAGATGCCTGAAAGAGAGGGAGGGGTACGGTAGGGGGAGGGAAGGGGTGGGATACGGTACCCTGTTCATCTCGACAGTGACACCATTCCATGCTCGCTCCTTGGTCTCTCCTGCCTTGATTCTCTTCTCCCATAACTGGGATGCTTCAGTGTACAGACGACGAGAGACGTGCTCAAGGGTCTCCAGAATCACCTGATATCGATTGATTGAGGAGAGGGGAGGGGGGGGGTACGGTATACCTCGTGTTCCCTTGAGATGTCTCCTCCCTCCATTCCAATGAGGGACTTCTTCCCAATGGTTGGCTTGGCCATGTATGCAACGGAGTGGGAGAGGCTCTTGCCCTGACCGGCCCATTTCACCGCCTTCATCAGATATCTGAAGGAGGGGGGGGGGGGTGATGGTTAATGGTAGAGGGGGAGGGGTGTACATCCATAATTGCCTCTCTCTTCTCTTCTCACCTTGCAGTCTGCTGCAGCATGACCATGTTCTCTCCTTCATAGGTGCATCCTCCGATCTGGACTCCGTACAATTTGGGAAGACCAGACGCATCCGAGTAGCCTGCGAAGGGGAAGGGTTCTGTGGAGGCTCGGGAGTCGGGGTCAATTGCTCGTTAGCATGTTGATTTAGGTCATTAGTCAGTTGATAATGAATATAGGGGTTAGATGGTGTTGATTCTTACTCACCGTGTCCTCCACACGACATTCGGCATTGCTCAATACCGAGGGCAGCCTGGAATTAGGTGATTAGAGGAGAAGGAAGGAGAGGGAGGGGAAAGGTAGAAGAGATACCATGTGGGTGACGACCGATTTGAGACCAGAGGTGATGGCATGGAGATCGGGGAGGAGATCAGCCTAAAGGAAGAAAATGGTCGAAGGGGGGGGGGGAGGGGGGGGGGAAGGATAATGAATAGTATTCCCGCTCATACCTGTCCCTTGGCGATTTCCTCTAGATATTTGGCGTAGAGACTCTTGACCTCCAGACCAGTGAACATCATGGCATACGCACGAGCGATCTAACAATAAGACATTGAATAATAGACAAGAGAGACTCGACAACTAATCAATAAATCCATTCCAGATTACGGTACCTGGGGGAAGATGCGATGCTGCTGTGTCTGGTAGTCGAGAATCTGCACTTCCGGTCCACTGAAGATACAGTATGCTCCGTTTATCGATTGATCCCCCTCCCCTCCTTCCTTACCCCTGCTCGATTCTTCCTTGTCTTCTCACTGCAGAATATCGAGTGGCTACTGTAGCTGCCTGAATTATCGATCCATTTTGGTTTATCAGAGATGATAAATAACTTACAGTTGCCAGCATATGCCCATGAGTGTAGATCATATGAGCTCGAACGTGAACCTGATCAATCGATTATGGATTGCTGTGTGAAGGAAATGGGATACTGTACCATGGTTCCGTAGCTCAGTTTGGAATGGATGGGATGGGTGTACGTTCCATCGGGAGAAACCTAGAATACGATGATTGGGAGTGGCAATTGAGAATATTATTGATCACCTTAGCATGTTTCATGAGCATCCGCTTACGGGGAATTCGAACATTGTCGAAAGCGAGGTATCCATTGTCAGCAGTGTTGTAGCCAATCTTGGGTCCGATGTCTCCCACGGTGATTCCTGCAGGGAAATCTACCGTAATTCGTGGCATTCTCATTATCCTTACCGGGAAGTGGTTGATGGGTCTTCTCGCATCTCAATTGAACCAGGAAATTATGGGGACCGATCTTCTTCCCATCGATGTACAATTGACACGCGACAACAGCGTAGTTGGACATCTTACCGAGATTTCCCGGCCACCTGAAGGGATACGGTTTCCATATCACGATAGGTGTAGGGGTTACTGTAGTGTTAGATTGTACTGTAGACAACTGACCACTTCATGGCACTCCTAGTTGGGGTGTGGATGACGAATTCCTGTGTCTTCTTGTCATAAGTGGCAGTGGTTTCGAGCTCTCTCAGATTAGTTCCTTCAATCAATCGATATTATCTTCATCCCCTTCCTATGACCTACCATGTCCCATCTCAGTTTGAGCATATGTTCCGATGATTTGAAGAGTCATGGCACGAGGAATGATCTCAGCAGCCAATTCCTCATCTGCCTGGAAAAAACAATTAGTTTATCCCTTCGATAATTGATCTACCTGTCCATAAAGAGAAGGGAGGAACATGACATAGTGGAGACCAAGTGGATATCCTTCGATTCCAATCGCCTCACTACAAATATCGATTGAGTGGATGATAGAGGAGGGGATCTCACTTGACCAGATGCCACATCTCTCCGGGATTGGTCACATCGCACAATTCAGGTCCCCTTTGGACGAGGGCTCTGGTCTGAAAGGACAGAAAGAGTTCAATCACTTCAATTCTCGGTTTGATTTTATGTGTCTTTTAGTGTCTGTGTAGTGTATCTGATAAGAGGTGGAACGACGAGAGGAGACGAGATCGAAGGGGGGGGGGGGGGAGAGGGGAGGGGGTACGTGACCATTCACCCCTTCCTGATAAGAACACGTAAACTGAGGTAATGGGGGGGGGGGGGGGATTAAAGGAGTTTTCTCAGAGTAAGCATTTTTTTCTGGTTGTAATCCCTCGACTCCTTTAATTATCTAATACACGAACCTTCTTAGCCGTAGCTTCAATTCGCTTCTCGCGAGTCAAAAACTCATGGAGAATCGGATTAGCGAAGTCTGGATCAGTAGCCACCTGAGAGGAATGAGAATGATAGAGAAGATCAAAGATTGAGGATAGTCAGATATTTAGGGGGGGGGGGGTGAAGAGGGGAGTTGACCGAGGGAATAGATCAATTGATGGAACATCAATCATAGATTAGGATAGAATTGTTGAAAAATTGAGTTGTTGAGATCAAAGATCAGATTGAAGGAATATACGAGAGAGGTAGATGAACCTTCTCGGTGATCTCCCTTCGTCTCTCCATGGCATGTCTGGATCCATACAGATTGGCAGTCAGTTCATCAGTGTCGAAGGTACAAGTCTTTCTCTCCTCAAGAATCAATCGATGGATAAATGAATGGATGGAAGGGGTAGGTCATTCTTCTCTCACCTTAGTCAGATCGGGGTTATCCCCAGGTCGGATCCATTGGTTGGGCATTGGGGTAGACAGAGGTTCCCTCGTGTGGAATAGAGAGTGAATGGACGCTATCACTCGTCCATTTAAAGGGACTACAAACTACGGTGTGACTAGAGTACCCCCCCCTTCCCCCCTCCCCCTTTCACTCCCAATCAGGGTCGAACTACGTCTAAGAACAAGAGTAAGACAGATACTTTGTTCCCTCTGGCACATAAGAGTCACTATTTAGACTTGTAGTATCACAGAAGACAAGAGATTGGAATGATAACACAACGATTTATCGATTGTAAGTACCAGTTATAATCAGTAGATCATGAAATGGAATGAATTGCGAGAGACACGTAGTACTCTTCTGAAGGCGGTCGGTTCACATAGTAGTCATATGCCTCAGCCAGAGTATCGATCGGAACTGAAACACACACAATCAATAATAGACACGAAACGGAAAGACTACGGTAGATCATAGGATACGACTACGGTAGATCAAAGGGTAGATCAATGCTTACCTTGAGAAGATTGCTGCTTCGTTTTATCTTTGACTGTGATTGAGTTGTAGACGTAATAGACGAGAAGAATACTGAGCGCAGTTAGTGTTGATGGTACTGTAATGAATGAGCTATGAACACGGTAGATCAATACTGTGAGAGTACAGTAATGAACAATAGATAGAAGGACGAAAGAACTCACTCAGAAAAAGAATTAGGGCGATATTTCCATCTCCTAAATTCAACTCGGCCATTCATCGCCAGAAGATACGAATGAAATGAAGCCATCCATCGTCACGTTTTGCATTTCATTCTCTCTCGTCTCTATGCAAATTGACACATTTATTCAGTTTAGGTGCAGAAACTAATTCTTTTGTTGATCTTCTGATGTCTTTGTTCCGTGAAATGCGCCAATGAAGCTTGTTGTTCAATTTCGCTTATTGATTAATGTATTAAATATTCATTGCTACTGTAGATAGGGACCACCAGGCTGACAGCCGAATTTTCAGAATCGGGTCCTAAGTAGGCTCAATATGACCGTCAGGGTCTCAATATCATTTTTGCTTTTGGATGTATGTCGATTGCTCTTCTCCGAAGCCCGTGAGAGCTTCCGAAGCGCGCGCGCCTCTCCAAGCAAAACGGGGGGGGGGGGGGGGGGGGGGGAGGCGAGACGAGAGATAAAGTGGGCGGAGCCTATTTCCCCTCTCCCTTCCCTCCTCCTTCTCTAGTCAAATTCACTTCGGATTTCGATCAAATACTGTTCTAATCGATGTTTCGACTCCCAATTCACTCTTTGATGTGTATCTGATACTCATTACCTTTTGGAATAATCAATTTTATCGACAGACTGCTTCTCAGTCACCATTCACAAGTAATACAATACAAAAACAAGTGAGGGGTGTCCAGTTCGCACCACGAGGAGGTGAGCAGTCAAGCGAACCGTTTTTTTTTAATTTACAGAAGATGGAACAGAAAACGGGGAGAGAATATTGTAACAGGGTTACGGTAGGGATTACTGAAAGTGATCTTAGAAGATCCAGAAAAAGAGGGGAAGGGAAGAAAGAACAATTACAGCTACGAATACATAAAGAACGTTTAAAATGAGGAGGCGCAAAACAGATACAACTACGAATAAGCAATGATGCAATAAATACTCTAGGAACATCTACAACAGATCAAAGATCATTCACTGGGTGAACATTACGGAGATAACTTTGATGGATACAATAAACTACAACAAGCGAACAAACAACTTGTAAATTCAATGATACTCTGTGATAATCTAACTCTGATATAAACTTTAGAAAGATCAAAGATCAAAGAACAATAAAAGGAATGATCTACTACTATTTACTACCAGTAACGGAAAATAACTAGGGGGATGGACTAGCAGGAATCAGAGGAGATCATCGAGGAATTCGAATTCGAAAGGTCCCTCGTCTAAAAAAGTCTCTAACTGGGGGAGGGGGTAGGAAACTGAGCCAGAGGGAAAGGATAGGGTGGCCAGGCTGGTCTCACTTCTGGTCTTGATGGAAGAGACGATTCCATCTTCATTGGCCTCTTCAGTCCATCGACGGATGGTGCGTCCAGTGAAGGGATGGTCGGTGGAAGAAATCAGAAGAGTTCCTGGAATACGGTAATTACAGTAACCCAATACAGTAGATCACGATTGATTTAGTGAGTTTCTCATCGAAAAGAGGTCATAAAACTATTAATGGAAATGGAAGGCTCCGAACACAGTAATCCAACAAGCCCCTTAACTAACTACCGTTGCCTTAGAGTAAACTACAGTATCCAATCAATCATTGGCTTGAACTACAGTATACCGAACGCAATAAATAGATCATAGGAGCCTAGATATCGCAATTTTTTTTTAGCAATTTAATAGATGTTTCAGTAATTTTTACTATTCTTTGCACATTTTTGAATGAAGTAAAGTAATATGAGATTAATAAGAGATACGTGGACTTACCCTTCTGATCGGCCTCTATGAGAACGACGAGTCGTCGATGCAGCTCCTCCTCGGTAAGCTTCTTGCCCTGTAATCAATCAATGATACGGTAAGTTAGTAGATCAATAGACAGACAGAATATCTAACAAACCTTCTTGCTCAGCGTGTAGATCTTAGGCTCCGGCGGTGTCTGCTGAAGGACTCTCTCTCTGAAACGAATCTGGGCAGAAAGCGCACTTACCCTGTCAGATTCAGAGGGGGAATCCATAATGGCGGAGATGCTTTTTACAGATATAATAAAGCCAAAAGGAGAGATTGCAGCTATCGCCTGATTCCGCCTCTTAATCCGCAGGTTACATTTGGCAACGTACTCCTTCTCCTTTTCAAGTCCCTTCTGCAGAATTGCTTCAGACAGAAGTTTCTTGGCAAGAGTTTCTTCCGCCCGAACCGTGGAAATCGAAGCACGAGCAATCGACACGATCGCCTGCCTCTCTTCGGAGGATTTCGAAGAAAGCCAAGCCATCGTGTGATTTTTCGAGATCGTTTCATCAGAGTAAAGGCACAACTGCTCACCTCTCTCAATTGCTTGATCGAGGCGTTCGTAAGCGTGTGCTTTAGCTACTGACAATGAAGCTACTGCGAATCTGCGAACCGAAGTGGCACTAGGCACTCTATCCAGTTTCAACCCCATTAGTCTCCCCATCGACTTCATCACGAGACCCACTTTCTCGTCTGCAACCCCTTGGTCAAGGAGTTCAAGCACGGCAACTACCGTATCCGAAGAGTACTTCAGGCCATCGTGCAGAGTCACAACCCTCGATTGAAGCTCAGATAGAGACTCTTCAGCCTCACACCGAGCATTCTCCGAGAATTGCAACTCTGTTTTAGAACGAGAACTACTTTTTGTTACGGAGATACTTGTTCTGAAAAGAGAATGTCCGATTCGAGGCAGTTAGAGTATTGATTCGATTGTTGAGGTTGTCAACAATCGTTTGAATGCTCGAATCAGACTGCAACTCTTTTGGTCCCAAGTTTCTCCGTGCTCGACATAGCTGTGCCGCCAAGTTTTTGTATAGGCGAGAGCGGGCAACACAGCGTCCACACTTGACCGGGGAAGCTTTCGAAAAAGCGCGCACGTGTGAGGACTTCGGAGGGGGGGGGACACAGGGAGAGCCACCGGAAGAGGGGCAAGGGCAACAATGGACTTGAAGATGGTGGCTAGTCCACAGTAAGTATTCAAAAAATGGGACATATCTTGGTTGTCCCTTCCAAGTCGAATCCTCTTCAGTGTCTCCGCGACCAGCGAGAGAGCGCGCGTGATGAAGGTGGTGACGAGCTTCACTTCGCCTGCAGTAAATCAGATAAATAACAGAGAAATCAATCTATTAATGCCGAATCTAATAGTTAAGCAATCACTTAAACGGATAGACTGTCTGACCGAGGATAAATAGCACAAAATGGGAAGAGAAAACGGCATTCTAACAGTCCTGATATCGTAATTGACATATAGCAACAGAGCAAATCATAATTTTGGCAGAAAGTTTGGTACAAAAAAGGTTGTTTTATAATAATAAAACAAAAATAAACAAATGAAGTCGCTTTAGAAACTGCATTAGCTCACCTGGCCGAGGAGTCCGATCGAGGAGCTTGAGGCACTCCGCCGCCATTGCAGTAACCGTCTTCTTCTCCTCTTTGAGCGCACGCAACCGGCCATAAGTGATGTCGCGGTCGCGAACGCCGTCGCTCATCGAGGGCGAAGGCTAAACAACGGGGAGGTTAGCACAAGGGATGTGAATGAACCGATAAATAGGTTGTGCGATCGTCGAATGACAAGGGAAGATGCAAATAGTGAAGTAACAACTAGAAAAACTAGGACAATTTGCGTGAAAGAGGAGGAACACACGGCAAGGGGGGTAGATCAAGAAAGAGTCTCTTGAAAGGTCAACGAGAGATGGGAAGATCTTAGCACAATGGATTTAAAATAACAGAGCCGAACGTTGAGCGATCAAGTAATAAGCCACAAAGTAGCAACTTGTGAAGAGACAAGAACCAAAACAAGAACAATCAGCGTGAAATCGAAGGAATAAGAGGAGAAAGAACCATCTGGGTGACAACTATGCTCCTTTGAGCACTATAAACACGTGCGAATCGAGTCAAACGTTGCGTGGTAAATTTATGGGTAGTCTAGTATGGGATAAGCAAGAAATAACAAGATACACATTAATAATAAAAGCAATTAGTTAAATTCAGCTGAAAATCGATGGGCAGAGCCGGGAGACTGAGCCCAAAGAGCCGGGAAAGAGAGTGAGAATCAGCTGAAAAATATCGTGTCTTCGTTCGAATGACGATCATAAATTGACTTTATTAATCAATTTTCTTTCAAAGGCAAGCACAAAATTGTGAAAAGATAAATCTTTGTTTTTATTGATTGCGTGGTCTTGTTTGAGCACTAGGAAAAGATAAATCGAGGGCCAAAGTGTGAACTTTCTTTGGAAATGCTTGAATCGGCTATGTCTCGACCGAATTCTTGAGTTTTGACCTACTCAAACAAGTCTGACAAAGTTTGGCCCTGGACCATCCTATGGAGGGCGGTCATAGCTACTGATCAAGCATTTGGACGCGTGATTTGGTTACGTGTGCGCTTTGTGCTTGCTCGATCTCGCTTTTGAGGGAAATCGAGTGGAGGGAAAAGGGGCGGGGCTGGCGGTCCCTAACTGTAGATAAATCTGTCGTATTCTTTAGAAATCGGTAATAAACCATAAGCATAATTTAATGGCGCGATTTTTCTGTAGATTATGACATTTTATTAATTGTGCATTTATATTTCGAAATAAAGTGCATTTTTATTTCTGGACTATGTGTTGGGCGGGGTCTCGGCGCGCTCCGCGAATCAGCAAGCGCTCTAGCGATACAGGGTGCGGTTGCGTCGCGTGTCGCGTGGGGCATGAACCTTATTTTTCTCCCGTATTTTTGTTCTACCGTGTTAATTAGTGCTTATTGAGATAATTGTTACTGGTCAAAGTCGTCGGATTGGTGACAGTCATTCGAAGAACCCGCTAAACAAGTGTTCCGTCATACAATTTTCATTGATATGCCTTTTTCTGTTTACTCTTTCTTGCCCATTCAATTTGTTCATTCCAGAATGCAGCGCGCAACACCGCGAAAGCGTAAGCAAGTCTTCCCAGAAGGATCGCCTTCCGGATCTCCCTCCAAGGTAGCTTTGTTACGGGTTTTCTAGTTCACTGGACGAATGGCAAAGTATGCAATGTTTCGCGCCTTCTCGAAATGGAAATGCGGGTACGGTAAAACCGGGCATGAATAGAGGATAGGATTCCGAACAGGCCCTCTAGAAGTTGAAAAGACAAGAATTGAGCCTATCTCAGTTTCAGGATCATATAATTCAAGTGGATAGTTCCCCCGAGAGAAGAATCATCAGAAGGAATATACCTAGATCATGGGAGGAAGAACAGCAAATGATCAAGGATGCTGGAGGTTTGTATTTTCTTTTTGATGCTAGTAGGTGAAAGCGGGTGTTTCCAGCTGTTCCGACTTTATCATAGTCTGTAGTAGATATCGGCACTACTGCAGAAGATTGGTTTCTTAACCGTGACTATCCCTTGAGAGAAGATAGCTTAAAGATAACCGATCAAAACCAAATGTATTGTCGTCGCGAAATGCTAGAAACACTCGCTTTAACCGCAAATTAGATCGGTATTGTTGTTGCTAAAATGATGAAATATTGAACGACAATGGTTTTGAAGCTTCTTTTCACACTAGTTAGCTCTCACCCACCGAGCTTCCCTGGTCATGGGTGTTCATCTCTAGCTTTTTAGTTAGTGGATATTGTTTCAGAGATATTGGAGGCAGAAGAGGCGGAAGGGACGGATGAGAAGATTGAAGTGGATCAGTGAGTCTCTCTTGCTTCTTATTAGTCATTATTGATCCCTTATAGTGTGGAAGAGGTAGAAGAGCTGGAGGAGGAAGAAGAGGTGGATGTGGATGATCAACCAGAGGAAGATGTATCACACGAGGAAGTGATAGAGGAAGGCATTTATGATGATGAGTCAGTTATCTGAATACATTGACAAATGAAAATAGATGTATGGATGACTACTACTCCTAGATAACCTCATTAGCTGTGGTTCTGGGCTAGAACCTCTGTATTCGAGACTAAATATAGTCAATGAAATGGTCATTGAAGAACAAGTCCAGTGTTTATAAGATATGCTTCATAGATTGGTAGATACTCATCACTGAATAATTAATATGGGAGTGTGAATTTCAGATTCAATATTCCTGCTGATGCTGATGATTATCACACTATTCATGTGAGTGGAGGAGGGAAGACTGGAGGATCAAGGAGATACCTACAGAGAGAATATCCTGGTGAGCTGATTGGAAGAGATTGAATACGAGCCAAATGAATCTAAACATTCCTTTAACTACCTCTGCAGTTTTCCTTATTTGGCGCTTGTTTCGAAACCCAGATCGGTTTAAAATGCGATTCCTCGTTTCTAATTTCTAATTTCGAAAATTTTCAAATTAATATCTCAAGCATAGATGGAACGCTAACTAATGGTAATGCAGGGAGTGGCTACTCCACAATCCCCCGAATCCACGATGGAGAGGCGCAGTTTGGAGGGCAGATGAGGAGGGGCAATATGAAATACGTTCGAATTCAACCTGGGAATGTACCCAGACCACCCGTTCATCTTAGAACCACTGATGGAGTTGCACAGCAGGTAACCACTTTATTAACTCTCTATAATTAATCGATTTAGTCACCTGATTTTTGCTTATGATATATAATCGATTTATACATGTGCGTTAACTTGCGAATTGGGGTCCTGAAGATAAGATGAGAGATATGTGTGAAGATGCTTCGCACGTAGATACCATCGTCGTTATTTTTTGTTTATTTAATTAAGTATTTATAATATAATTGTGATTGTAGCCTCGTGCTCGTCTCCTCCCAGTGGCCATCGCTCGCCCCGCCATACATAACAGATATGGACAGAGTTATGGACAAAACTAGTAGGTTGATTAGATTATGAGAATCATGTGTAGTCACTATTCGGACATGTATATCTGATTCTGGACGAGTCCATATCTTATTATGCTAAAAACCTGTGTGAGGAGCAATTATTTGAGTTCGATGGTTCACTGGAGAGAAGATCAAAAGAGAAAGATGGAACTGCTCGATATTTTCGAGTCTCTGCCTGCTGAGAAACAAGGAACATTCCTCAATTATCTCAATCAGACTGGAGAGGTGAGAGAGAGAAAGGGAGGGAAGGAGAGGATATATGGGTGATTTAGTCGTTCATTCCTCCTCCATCTCGAAAGGGACGAAGACCAGGAGAGGGATCGTCTTCCCATCAGACAATCACCAGAATGAGGGCATTACCCAATGAAATGCATCAACACCATGTGAGTCATTACTTATTTATATTATAAATGGGTAGAAATAAGCGTTTTGCCTATCAGTGAATTCCTAATTAGTAATGTATTTATGAGTTGATGGGTCTCTCCTAACTATTCACTCTTGTTCTTTCGTTCAGACAGTCCAAGTGCCTGCTCACATGGCTCAAGATGGGGCGGAGATTCTGATTAGTCCCCAGCCAGATGGAAGAACCACTCTCATGTCACTCATTCCTGTGGGGGAAGAAGAAGGAGAGAGAATGGATAGAGATAAGGTGAAAAATGAGACTCACAAGATTGATTGACATTCTGATTGCATTCATATAAGTGTAAATTGAATGGCTTCCCCTATATTATCAGAAAGAGAGAGAGAAAGAGTGCGGTGATACGTGAACTAGAGTTAGAAGAATCTCATACTTTCTTTTTAACTCAGCAAAATATATAAAATATAAAACTATTTTAAGGGAAGTGGGACGATGAAAATGAGGAAAGAAGAGGATGAGGGAAGAGAAGAAGATGAAGAGGGAGAGGCAGATACGAGTGATATGCCATTGCTAGAAGCAGATAAAGAAGCATTGGAGAAGAGGAAAGAAGAAAGAAGAAGAAGAGAAAGAGAGAGGGAGAGAGAAAGGGAGAATGGAGATAATGGAGGAGAATGGAATGGAATGGAGGAGGATGTCGATGTAGAGAATGTTGAAGAGAATGAGAGAAGATTGGAAGAAGGAGAAGATGAGGAGGCAGAAGAAGGAAATATTCCCATGTTATCTAGTGAGGTGAGAAGGAATGAGGGTTGGATACGGTAGATGGATGATATTGATTGATTGATTGAAGGTGAGGGGTCGACGAGGTCTATTCTACGTGCCGGAACTGGATGGATACAACTACGAGCAGCGATATCAGATGTGTGCTCCTAAGATGAAGGTATACGGTAGTCTGGATGGGTCAGATGGGTCATGTGGATGATCACTGCAGGGAGGACTGAGGCTGTGCGAGTCATGCAATATCTACATGAGGAAGTCAGTCTTCTATCATCATCAGAGGACGATCAGAGAGCATGGATCGTGTAGTGCCATGACACCCAAGAGATTCGAATGTGGAGTACCTGAGGTACGGTAGGAGGAGGGGGAGGAGGAAGGGAGTCGGATGAGTCAGACTCGTGATTGTAGTGCGATGAGAGACTGCCGACGATCGAGAGACTATGTGTACACATGGCAGAGTTGCACAATATGCCCACGGATGTACAGGAGACGGAGTTCTCCAATGAAGATGAATTCCAAGTGAGGAGATGAAATGGAGGGAAGGGGGGGGGGGGGTGGATGGGAGATTACCGTATGACTGCAGGCTTTCTTGGTCGAATTGGAGAGCAAGGGAGGAAACTTCAGAATGAGCAGAGGAAATAAGTGTGGAAAGTCGGGAGTTGTGAGGTGAGTGAGAAGAGGAGAGAAGGGAAAGAGGGGAGATAGGGAAGAGGAGGAGAGATGGATGGAAGTGTTCAGGTACTACCGATGCAATCGAGTGTCCGGACCCGTTGCACGAGGAAGGCCGAGAAGTGAGTGGAGAGGGAGAGGGGGGGGGGCAGGGAGGGAGATTCGTACTGTCTAGTCTGAATGTGTCACTTGCAGAGCTGGTGAATCCAACGGATTCTCTCCATCCAGATCCTCATGATCCATCTGAGTTGGTGGAAGCAGGAGTGGAGATGGAGGTGGAAGAGAAGAAGAAGAAACATGCACTGGTCAGGACGGAGAAGATCTGCACTGCTTTCTATAGAAAGGCAGAGATGAATGATGGGTCAGTGAGATACTTTATCCATCCCAAGGGGGAGTAGATGAACGGAAAAGAATAAGGACGCGGAATGGATTGAGATTAGCGGATTCTGGATTCGATAATTAGAGGGACATGAATGTTGTCAGGGGGCGAATAGGGGTAGATTTAGAAAGTAGTCGTTATTCCAGTGAAATTAGTTCGAAATTAGATGACTAGTTGATATCGTCCAATATCTAAGAGATACTTGAGTAGTCCTCATCACCAACAGATTCCATGCGATCTGAAATAGAATATTGAAGTAATCTTCTTAATTCAGTCGTATCTCTGTTCGTTACTGTGACTTCCATCTGCACGAGGATATCAAAGTGAAGCTGCCAGATAGTGTCAAGGAGAGAATCATGGAGATGCTCGCCAAGAAACTACCTATGCCTGTCATTGTTGAAGTCATCAAGGGTATGTTTGAGATGAGGGAGAGAACGGATCGGAGTGAATCATTAGATTTAGTTGCTGCAGAAAACAATTAAACCTATCACATGTATTCATTAGGATGGTGTTTTCTGGTCGTTGCCTTTTATTCCATGGATGAATGAATGAATTGGTCTCTTTCAGCTGAATCAGAGCAATTCGCTCGATTGGGATCTGAGTTGGAGAGGAGAATTTACTCGATTGGAGAGAAGGATGTGAGGAATGTGTATTGCACTTATCTAGCCAAGAAGAGGAAGCCTGGAGCCAATCCTGGATTGCCTGAAGAAAGTGAGGAGGGGACGAGGGGAAGGGGGAGGGGGTAGGGGGTACGGTAGAGAATGGAGATAATGAAGTGATTACAGTGGGACCATTGAATGATAATGAAGAGAGATTCCTGATGGCATTTGAGAAGGCAGAGGGAAAGAGCATCCATGAAGTGGCCAAGGGAAGCAAGGTGAGGGGGAGGGGGGAGGAAGGGGGAGGAGGAGGGGGGGGGAGGGGGAGGAGGAGGGGGGGGGGGAGGGGGAGGAGGAGGGGGGGGGGAGGGGGAGAGGAGAGTGTGAATGGATGGATGATTCAGGTGACTCTGGAGAGGAGGAGGAGAAGAGATGCATTGAGAAACAGGGCGGATAATGTACAGAAATTCTTCAAGGTAAGGTATTCATTCATTATTTGCAAGAATATGAATAATCAGTGATGAGAATCAGTAGTTCATTTAGATTGATCATTTAAAATTTACAAAATCCTTTTAGACTGAGCGATTCGTGGAGTTTTCTGATGCCCAATTGAGTAAATTGGAGAATATCTTCGGTAGTCTCTCTGAGATGTGCTATGTGATAGACACATCAATTACTACTGAGAAGATGGACTCAACTATGGATGATATAATGGAGGAAGATGATATTGAAGAGGAAGAAGGTGAAAGAGCAGTGGGAGAGATATTGGGAGAGATAGAAAGAATGGAAGGAGAAATGGAGAAGGAAAATGGAAAGAGAATGGAGGGAGGAGAAGATCATAGAGAGGATGAAGGAGAAATGGATGGAGGAGAAGGAGGGGGAGAGAACACTCAACCATCAACTAGCACTACTGCAGGTTAGTCTAGAGGAAGAAAGGATGGGAATGAGGGAGGGATGCGGTAGATGGAGAGTATTGATTGATTGATTGATTACAGCGGGAGAGACGCCTGTAGTGAGGAAAAGAGGAAGACCCAGAAAGCATCCTATTACTCCTGGAGAAGAAAAGAAGAAAAGAGAGGAAATGGAGGTGGAAGATGAGGATTATATGGATGGAATCATCAAGGAGGAAGATGTAAGATATACTGTATTAATTTATTTGTCAAAGTTTTTAGAGGCTGACTTATTTTTGTGTCTTAAAAATGATGCATTTTCAGTTGGAGGAGGAATTAATTCGATCTCCCATCGTAACAAGTCGCGGTCGACTCACGAAACCCAAGAAATTTGATGATTATTGATTGATTTATTCCATAATATCCCCTCTCCTCTACCTCCATCGACCCCGCTACCAATTGATACTCAGTGAATATGTTTTAATAATCTTTGCATGTTAATCAGTGCCTCATTATAGAAGTTGCGTGCTCTAAATTGTTCCCCGTTGTAATCCGATTGATGTATCCTTACCGATAAAGAAGATTTGCCATCTCACATGGTACAGAGTGAATGACCCTTCCTCTCTATAGATACCATCTCTTTCTCTCTATTCTAATCGATCTCTCTATCTCTATCCATTCACTATTGTGGGTTCTATCTCGCCCTTCTCTCCTTTTCTTGATACTTTATCTAACTTTGTTCGTTTAGGACGAGTTAGTACAAATAGTTTGGCTTTGCACATTTATGGTAGTCGCGAGGTATTTACTGTTGTCCGGAAGATCTTTTGACTTATAAAAGTAAAAAAAGACTGAATCGTTTGTAAACTCAACACGGCGGTTCAAGAGCTACTTTAGAGGGAGAGCCGGATCTGTCGATTAGGAAATGCCACACGACGGAACCCATGGCGACTGTTATCAATTTGCTACGCGAGACGGGTTAGAGAACGGCTATTTCTGTCCCCTCTGTCCTCTCCGCCCGCTCGTTTTCCGCTTTTTCTAACCCGTCTCGCGTTGAGAGCGCAGCCTCTATGACCGCCCCTCTCCCTAAATTCTCTAGCATCTGCTATAGAGGGGAACCTCTGCAGAAATGTTCGGCGAGGTATCTCTGCCTATTGCAATTTTTGCCCTGCCCTGAACCGACGTGTCAATTCTCCCCTAGAGGATGACTAGTCAACAGACATCAACTTCTACTGTTCTCAAACGACTCCTTGAGTCTTCTGCACAATTCCCCGTCAAACTTCACAATTTCATCGACAATGAGTTTGAGAACACAAAAGGTTCGTGATGTCTCCTCTACATTGGATTGATCTTTGATCTCAAGAGAAGATGGAGAGTATCAATCCCGCCACTGGAGAGTTATTCTTCTATCTTAATCGATCGGGGAAGAATGAAGCTGATAGAGCAGTCCAGGCAGCCAAAAGAGCATTTGAGAGGTGGGATACGGTAGGAGTACGGTAGGGGTAGGTCACCGTGATCGATGGATGTATCGCTCCATGTGTCTATGCAGATAGTGGATAAATGCTTTTAGTTGGTCTGAGACATCTCCTCAATATCGATCGTCCATCCTTCTGAAGGCAGCTCAGATCATAGAGGATAATCTGGATGATATGGCTCTTCTCGAGTCGAGAGACCAGGGAAAACCACTGTGGTTGGCAAAGTGAGAGAGGATTCAATATGAGGCCGTTTGCGTTAGGATCAACAAGGCCTCAACAGGGGATGGGAACCGCTTAAAAATCCGATATGCCCAAAAGTTGGCCCTAGGGGTAACTTTCGATTCTGAATCGATTGGGGGAGCCCGATTTTCGATCTGAGCCTTCTGAATCCCGGTACGGCACGACGTCAATTTGGCCAAAATCCGTTTCTGCGATAAAAATTCGTCCGAGAAGGGTCAAATTAGCCGAAATCTCGCGTACCCGACCAGAATTATATTCTCTACAAAATGAAACTTTGGACGAGGCTCTATCTTTTTTCGTTTTCCAGAAAAAGTAGATTTTTGACAGAAAAAGTTGCACTCGGAAACCCACAAGTACAAGAAAGAGAATTTTTCCCTGATCATTTTGGTATATGGGGTGAAGGATTTCATCTTTGCCATAGTGGTCTCACATCGGTTTTAGTGTAGCCAACTCGCATTTTTGGCGGTTTTTTGAGTATAACTCTTTTGTTTCGTCTTTTCATGACCTCGCACATAAAAATTCAGGTTCTACGTGCAAAAATACATCAGAAATTACTATATTCATGTATTTTCGAAAAAAAAAATTTTTACTCGAAAATCGACCTCGACGACGACGTCAGGGGTCAAAAAAATTGTTTTTCCGAAAATACATGAATATAGGAGTTTCTGATGTATTTTTGCATGTAGAAACTGAATTTTTATGTGCGAGGTCATGAAAAGACGAAACAAAAGAGTTATACTCAAAAACCCGCCAAAAACGCGGGTTGCAGACACTAAAACCGATGGGAGACCATTTTGGCAAAGATGAAATCCTTCACCTCATAAACCAAAATGATCAGGAGAAAATTCGCTTTCTTATAGTAGTGGGTTTCCGAGTGCAACTTTTTCTGTCAAAAATCGACTTTTTCTGGAAAACGAAAAAAGATAGAGCCTCGTCCAAAGTTTCATTTTGTAGAGAATAAAATTCTGGTCGGGTACGCGAGATTTCGGCTAATTTGACCCTCCCCGGACGAGTTTTTATCGCAGAAACAGATTTTTGTCAAATTGACGTCGTGCCGTACCGGGATTCAGAAGGCTCAGATCGAAAATCGGGCTCCACCAATCGAATCAGAATCAAAAGTTACCCCTAGGGCCAACGAGCATATGTCATGTTTTACCTGTTCCGTTGTTGATGCTAACGCGAACGGCCTCATATAGACAATGATCAAAATGGTTCGAAACTTGAATATAGTGATATTTGATGCTGGAAACTCTCGAAATATGTGACTTGAATTGAGGGCAGTTGACATTCCTCGATGCATTCACAATCTCCGTTATTTCGCCAATTCGATTCTCCATCACACTGATCCGTGAGTTATTTCGTATCCTCTCATCATTTATGTCTCACTACAAATGAATCCAAAAGAGTTTCAAAAATTAGTCGGTATCTCATACGACAGAGTAGACCAAAGGGAATTATTCCCCTTCCCTTCTCAGTTCGATCCTCCATCATTCTCCCACTCCTGGTCTCTCCTATGTAGTCCGTGATCCAGTGGGAGTCGCAGTCCTCATCTCTCCATGGAATCTTCCCATCTATCTGGTAGATCACACCACCTTCCAATCGATTATCTACCGTAACCCTTGTTCTCAGCTGAGCTTCAAGATCGCTCCAGCCATCGCAACAGGGAATACGGTAGTCTGTAAGCCAAGCGAGTTGACATCCGCCACAGCCTACATACTCATGCACGCTCTGTTTGAGGCAGGTCAGTATAACACTCATTCCCACTCTGGTCTTCCCTCAAATTCAGATGCGATGATGTAGAATCTATCAAAAGTTCTGTGTCTAATACGGAGAGATACCCGAGTGAACATCTCAAATTGCCTCCATCTCCTCCCTTCTCAGGTCTCCCCAAGGGAGTGGTCAACATGGTACTCGGGACGGGGGCGGAAGTGGGAGAGCATCTGGTCACCAATCCCGACGTGGCATTAGTCTCATTCACTGGAAGTCAGTTGTCGACCTAGTGAATCTTCTCTCACAGTATCTCCTCAGGTACTGTAATCGGGAAGAAGATCGCCTCTCTGGCTGCTCCTCTCAATAAGAAGACGAGCCTGGAGATGGGAGGCAAGAATGCCTGCATCGTCTGTCCATCGGCTGATCTACCCAAGGCAATCCCTGATATTGTGAGGTGAGAAGGGGGGGGGGGGAGGGGAGTAATGAGAGTCTCGTGGATAGATTGTTGTGGATCGATTGAAGACTCCTACTGTCAATATCTAATGAAAGCGTTGTTAGTGTAGCATGATTATGACCCCGGGACCTCTTGATTGAGATTGAAATGAACAAGTTAGACAATCAATTGCAGATCGTGTTTCATCAACCAGGGCGAAGTGTGTCTCTGCACCAGTCGTCTCTTCGTCCATCAATCAATATTCGATCAATTCCTTTCGCAGTTTCTCGAAGAAGCAAAACAGGTACGGTATATACCCTCTCATCGATTGATCTCTTCCTCTACAGTACTCCGTCGGAGATCCTGAGTCAGGGGCGAAGTTGGGCGCTGTCAACTCGAAAGTGCATTTCGACAAGGTTCAATTGACTCTTTTAATACTTCTATATCCAATATTCAGGTTATGTCTTACATCAAAATCGCGTCTGAAGAAGGAGGGAAAGTCGTGTTGGGAGGAGAATCTGTGCAGCCCGAAGGAAGATGCAATGGGGTGAGAAGAAGGATATGGGCGAATAATAATCCATTCCCCCTTCAGGGATATTTCATTCAACCTACCGTAATCGTTGGACTGAGCGATGATTCTCGTTGCATGAGAGAGGAGATATTCGGGCCCGTCGTCTGTATTGTTCCTTTCCAATCGAATGAAGTATATTGTAGCTGGTGGATATCGATTGATAGTCTTCCCTTAAGGAAGTGATCAAACGTGCGAATGGAACTCCCTATGGACTGAGTGCTACCGTATTCTCTCAGAATGTGAATGAGATCCATTCTATCGCTCGATCTCTCCGTGTGGGAACCGTATGGTGCAATACGTGGATGGTATACAGTATTCCCCTTCCCTGATATCGATTGACCCATTCCAGTTGAGAGATCTGAATATGCCATTCGGAGGGACGAAAGATTCGGGGATGGGAAGGGAAGGAGGAGAGGATTCCCTCCATTTCTTCACTGAACAGAAGACAATCTGTCTCAGAATCAATTGAGATGTTCACTACCAACTATTAAATAGCTGATAAATCATGTTTTAATAACCTCACCATGATCCATCTATCCACAATTGACAGTCCAATATTCAATCAAGACTCTACCAATTGATACTCAGTGAATATGTTTTAATAATCTTTGCATGTTAATCAGTGCCTCATTATAGAAGTTGCGTGCTCTAAATTGTTCCCCGTTGTAATCCGATTGATGTATCCTTACCGATAAAGAAGATTTGCCATCTCACATGGTACAGAGTGAATGACCCTTCCTCTCTATAGATACCATCTCTTTCTCTCTATTCTAATCGATCTCTCTATCTCTATCCATTCACTATTGTGGGTTCTATCTCGCCCTTCTCTCCTTTTCTTGATACTTTATCTAACTTTGTTCGTTTAGGACGAGTTAGTACAAATAGTTTGGCTTTGCACATTTATGGTAGTCGCGAGGTATTTACTGTTGTCCGGAAGATCTTTTGACTTATAAAAGTAAAAAAAGACTGAATCGTTTGTAAACTCAACACGGCGGTTCAAGAGCTACTTTAGAGGGAGAGCCGGATCTGTCGATTAGGAAATGCCACACGACGGAACCCATGGCGACTGTTATCAATTTGCGCTTGTATAGACGCCGCACTACGCGAGACGGGTTAGAGAACGGCTATTTCTGTCCCCTCTGTCCTCTCCGCCCGCTCGTTTTCCGCTTTTTCTAACCCGTCTCGCGTTGAGAGCGCAGCCTCTATGACCGCCCCTCTCCCTAAATTCTCTAGCATCTGCTATAGAGGGGAACCTCTGCAGAAATGTTCGGCGAGGTATCTCTGCCTATTGCAATTTTTGCCCTGCCCTGAACCGACGTGTCAATTCTCCCCTAGAGGATGACTAGTCAACAGACATCAACTTCTACTGTTCTCAAACGACTCCTTGAGTCTTCTGCACAATTCCCCGTCAAACTTCACAATTTCATCGACAATGAGTTTGAGAACACAAAAGGTTCGTGATGTCTCCTCTACATTGGATTGATCTTTGATCTCAAGAGAAGATGGAGAGTATCAATCCCGCCACTGGAGAGTTATTCTTCTATCTTAATCGATCGGGGAAGAATGAAGCTGATAGAGCAGTCCAGGCAGCCAAAAGAGCATTTGAGAGGTGGGATACGGTAGGAGTACGGTAGGGGTAGGTCACCGTGATCGATGGATGTATCGCTCCATGTGTCTATGCAGATAGTGGATAAATGCTTTTAGTTGGTCTGAGACATCTCCTCAATATCGATCGTCGATCCTTCTGAAGGCAGCTCAGATCATAGAGGATAATCTGGATGATATGGCTCTTCTCGAGTCGAGAGACCAGGGAAAACCACTGTGGTTGGCAAAGTGAGAGAGGATTCAATATGAGGCCGTTTGCGTTAGGATCAACAAGGCCTCAACAGGGGATGGGAACCGCTTAAAAATCCGATATGCCCAAAAGTTGGCCCTAGGGGTAACTTTCGATTCTGAATCGATTGGGGGAGCCCGATTTTCGATCTGAGCCTTCTGAATCCCGGTACGGCACGACGTCAATTTGGCCAAAATCCGTTTCTGCGATAAAAATTCGTCCGAGAAGGGTCAAATTAGCCGAAATCTCGCGTACCCGACCAGAATTATATTCTCTACAAAATGAAACTTTGGACGCGGCTCTATCTTTTTTCGTTTTCCAGAAAAAGTAGATTTTTGACAGAAAAAGTTGCACTCGGAAACCCACAAGTACAAGAAAGAGAATTTTTCCCTGATCATTTTGGTATATGGGGTGAAGGATTTCATCTTTGCCATAGTGGTCTCACATCGGTTTTAGTGTAGCCAACTCGCTATTTTGGCGGTTTTTTGAGTATAACTCTTTTGTTTCGTCTTTTCATGACCTCGCACATAAAAATTCAGGTTCTACGTGCAAAAATACATCAGAAATTACTATATTCATGTATTTTCGAAAAAAAAAAAAATTTTTACTCGAAAATCGACCTCGACGACGACGTCAGGGGTCAAAAAAATTGTTTTTCCGAAAATACATGAATATAGGAGTTTCTGATGTATTTTTGCATGTAGAAACTGAATTTTTATGTGCGAGGTCATGAAAAGACGAAACAAAAGAGTTATACTCAAAAACCCGCCAAAAACGCGGGTTGCAGACACTAAAACCGATGGGAGACCATTTTGGCAAAGATGAAATCCTTCACCTCATAAACCAAAATGATCAGGAGAAAATTCGCTTTCTTATAGTAGTGGGTTTCCGAGTGCAACTTTTTCTGTCAAAAATCGACTTTTTCTGGAAACCGAAAAAAGATAGAGCCTCGTCCAAAGTTTCATTTTGTAGAGAATAAAATTCTGGTCGGGTACGCGAGATTTCGGCTAATTTGACCCTCCCCGGACGAGTTTTTATCGCAGAAACGGATTTTTGTCAAATTGACGTCGTGCCGTACCGGGATTCAGAAGGCTCAGATCGAAAATCGGGCTCCACCAATCGAATCAGAATCAAAAGTTACCCCTAGGGCCAACGAGCATATGTCATGTTTTACCTGTTCCGTTGTTGATGCTAACGCGAACGGCCTCATATAGACAATGATCAAAATGGTTCGAAACTTGAATATAGTGATATTTGATGCTGGAAACTCTCGAAATATGTGACTTGAATTGAGGGCAGTTGACATTCCTCGATGCATTCACAATCTCCGTTATTTCGC
The DNA here is from genome assembly GCA_036245825.1 of Pristionchus entomophagus. Lineage (NCBI taxonomy): Eukaryota > Metazoa > Nematoda > Chromadorea > Rhabditida > Neodiplogasteridae > Pristionchus > Pristionchus entomophagus. The sequence goes on along the minus strand of BTSX01000006.1, from coordinate 11,675,358 downwards.
CAATTCGATTCTCCATCACACTGATCCGTGAGTTATTTCGTATCCTCTCATCATTTATGTCTCACTACAAATGAATCCAAAAGAGTTTCAAAAATTAGTCGGTATCTCATACGACAGAGTAGACCAAAGGGAATTATTCCCCTTCCCTTCTCAGTTCGATCCTCCATCATTCTCCCACTCCTGGTCTCTCCTATGTAGTCCGTGATCCAGTGGGAGTCGCAGTCCTCATCTCTCCATGGAATCTTCCCATCTATCTGGTAGATCACACCACCTTCCAATCGATTATCTACCGTAACCCTTGTTCTCAGCTGAGCTTCAAGATCGCTCCAGCCATCGCAACAGGGAATACGGTAGTCTGTAAGCCAAGCGAGTTGACATCCGCCACAGCCTACATACTCATGCACGCTCTGTTTGAGGCAGGTCAGTATAACACTCATTCCCACTCTGGTCTTCCCTCAAATTCAGATGCGATGATGTAGAATCTATCAAAAGTTCTGTGTCTAATACGGAGAGATACCCGAGTGAACATCTCAAATTGCCTCCATCTCCTCCCTTCTCAGGTCTCCCCAAGGGAGTGGTCAACATGGTACTCGGGACGGGGGCGGAAGTGGGAGAGCATCTGGTCACCAATCCCGACGTGGCATTAGTCTCATTCACTGGAAGTCAGTTGTCGACCGAGTGAATCTTCTCTCACAGTATCTCCTCAGGTACTGTAATCGGGAAGAAGATCGCCTCTCTGGCTGCTCCTCTCAATAAGAAGACGAGCCTGGAGATGGGAGGCAAGAATGCCTGCATCGTCTGTCCATCGGCTGATCTACCCAAGGCAATCCCTGATATTGTGAGGTGAGAAGGGGGGGGGGGAGGGGAGTAATGAGAGTCTCGTGGATAGATTGTTGTGGATCGATTGAAGACTCCTACTGTCAATATCTAATGAAAGCGTTGTTAGTGTAGCATGATTATGACCCCGGGACCTCTTGATTGAGATTGAAATGAACAAGTTAGACAATCAATTGCAGATCGTGTTTCATCAACCAGGGCGAAGTGTGTCTCTGCACCAGTCGTCTCTTCGTCCATCAATCAATATTCGATCAATTCCTTTCGCAGTTTCTCGAAGAAGCAAAACAGGTACGGTATATACCCTCTCATCGATTGATCTCTTCCTCTACAGTACTCCGTCGGAGATCCTGAGTCAGGGGCGAAGTTGGGCGCTGTCAACTCGAAAGTGCATTTCGACAAGGTTCAATTGACTCTTTTAATACTTCTATATCCAATATTCAGGTTATGTCTTACATCAAAATCGCGTCTGAAGAAGGAGGGAAAGTCGTGTTGGGAGGAGAATCTGTGCAGCCCGAAGGAAGATGCAATGGGGTGAGAAGAAGGATATGGGCGAATAATAATCCATTCCCCCTTCAGGGATATTTCATTCAACCTACCGTAATCGTTGGACTGAGCGATGATTCTCGTTGCATGAGAGAGGAGATATTCGGGCCCGTCGTCTGTATTGTTCCTTTCCAATCGAATGAAGTATATTGTAGCTGGTGGATATCGATTGATAGTCTTCCCTTAAGGAAGTGATCAAACGTGCGAATGGAACTCCCTATGGACTGAGTGCTACCGTATTCTCTCAGAATGTGAATGAGATCCATTCTATCGCTCGATCTCTCCGTGTGGGAACCGTATGGTGCAATACGTGGATGGTATACAGTATTCCCCTTCCCTGATATCGATTGACCCATTCCAGTTGAGAGATCTGAATATGCCATTCGGAGGGACGAAAGATTCGGGGATGGGAAGGGAAGGAGGAGAGGATTCCCTCCATTTCTTCACTGAACAGAAGACAATCTGTCTCAGAATCAATTGAGATGTTCACTACCAACTATTAAATAGCTGATAAATCATGTTTTAATAACCTCACCATGATCCATCTATCCACAATTGACAGTCCAATATTCAATCAAGACTGCTAAAAAATCTTTCGGATCTCACACATGGCCATAAAATGTTCTGGATTGATGTCTGAGCAAGCGTTTCCTTCATTTTTTGTGATACGAGAAGAAGAAAGTGAGGTAAAATCGAAGGGAGTAGTGATGGAAAATTTCTGTAAATAACAATTATAGAAATGCATATTTTGAGTTCCGAATGGAGCGACTGGACAAGCCCTACGGACGATGCACAACGAATCAATCGAGTGATGCTAACTTCTATTCGGTTAGTACTCACTTCATTCATTCTCTTCACTTCTGTCAGTAGTTACTGTTATCATTGTCTTTCTCCACGGAATTAAATTATGGAAATTCTTTTTGCATTGTTCTCAGATAAGAAAATGAGTTTATTCAGCAATACGAGTACACAATTGGTGCGTGTCTCGATTCGTGTAGACAGAAATACAGTGGAGAAATGTGGATGTGCGCATCCAACAAGGAGGAAGGCAGATAAGGACTTGTATTGTGGGACCACGATTGATCAATGTGAGTAATGGGCATGGTGTCTGACTGGCATGCCGACGCAGGCAGGTTCGACTCCCGCCCGCAGGTGATGTTTTGCAAGAGGTAGAGAAAGGCGCGCGCCAACGCCCCAATTGAAATTTCGATCTATCATCTTTCCATTGACAAACAACGTTGGCGGTGATCAATTGTCATTCAGTCAGTCATTGTCAAGACGATTTCCTTGCAATCAGGATACGTTGTCATTGAGATGATGGAAAGGAGTCGCCACATGACTTTAGATCACTTTGTTGCACTACAAATCTCTACTGAGGGCGGTAGAATTGTATCCGTAATTATGCAATATCTTGAGTGAGTATCAGAGTGGTTGGCGAGACTTTCTAACTTCCTCTCCGGATATCCACCTCATCCGAATCTTGACCCATTTTAATCATTCAAATGTTTATTCCGCTATTCTCATTCTGCTCTATCTGTCTCTCCCCCCCCCCTTCCCTTCCCCCTTCCCTTCCCCCTTCCCTTCCCCCTTCCCTTCCCCCTTCCCTTCCCCCTTCCCTTCCCCTTCTCCCTTACCTCCACCTCCCCTAATTGTTGTCAAGTGTTTCGAGCATCTCTATCCATCCTGAACCCCGGTTATCATGACATTTCCCTTCCACTCATCAAATCTTTCACTTCTAGATGGGTCAGTCTCTCCATTAGGAATGAGCTCTCATCACTATATCTGTCGAGAGATCATTCCGAATTGAGAGATTTCGTCTGGAAGTGAGACGTTAGGTGAATCACTCCATTTTCAATCATATTTCGCAATTCCCCTCTGCTTCTCGTGGAATATCGTGCAACTTTTCAACAAGCAATGTTAATTAATTCCTTAATTTAAGGGATTTACCATGTTCCGAAGATTTATGATGCCCGGGAGGGGGGAGAGAGAGGTATGCCACATCCTTTCCTCGCTTATCTCATTGAAGTGTTTTCCAGGGGAGCTTCGACAGTCTCGGCCCTTTGATTGATGGAGAGGAGGGAGGAGAGACTGTATCAGTCTCTCCCACTGAAGTTGCTGATATAAAGTCCATCCACACGATCAAGAACGAGGGAAGGGCCAAGATTGTCGTCAAGATTGTCTCTTTGTTCTACTCCCCTCATTACCACTTCATCTCTGGAGGGGGAGGCACTCAAGAACTGACCATTCCGAAGGGGTGGCGGTTCGAGTTTCTCCTGGACCCTGGATTCAAGATCTCCTTCGGTCGAGCGCTCCAGGGGATCAAGTGCCCCAAGAAGGCATTCGAGGTACTGTAGGGATCATGAGTCTGACCTGACGTATGACCCATCATACCGCATTCCTCGTTATCGTTCCCTATTTCAGGCTCACCCAAAGATGAGGTCGGGTAACTGGTGCTGAGCCACAAGTGAGCCTTCTCCCCCTCCCCTCCCCCTTTCTCCCTCCTCTCCCCCTCTTCCTCCTCTTTCTAGAAAAGTTCTTATACTTTGTTTAACTTAAGCTTAGATTGTTTGATCATTGCAGTTTGTAGTCTAGTCTTTGCCGTTCGATCTTTGATTTTTGACACGTGTATTTATAATGTGTAAAATGATAAAGCATATCTTCTTATTATCATCCCGTCTCAATATTGGTCGAATCTCCTTTCTGAATCAATCCTTCTCATTATTCAATCATCCTTCTCACCTCTTCTCTTCTCTCTTCTTCTCTACAATGAGATTTAGTTTGTCCACATTCGCTCGTTGCTTTCTCTTCTCTTCTCTATGGGATGCAGCATGGGAGTCCCGCCTTCTCCTCCTCCTCCTTCCCCCTCCCCCCTCCCTCCCTCCTCCCCTTCCCATCCATCGTTAGATCGAATCCCCTTCTGTCTACCGAATGACTCGACCAGTTGAACGATGAACTCACTTCTCCTCTTCCTTCTCTTCTTATCCACTATCAACTCTCAGGACGATCGATTAATCACTCCAGGTGAACCCTCCCCTCCCCATCCTCATCCATATCTTCCCTTCAGATTCTCTCCAATCAACAGAAGATGTCCTCATCTCTTATCTTCTCGATCCTAACAATGAGACATCTCTCGAAGTGACACGAGTGAGGGAATTCCTCCCTCAGTCTCCCCCATCGGCCCAATTGGGAGGGACTGAACCTCCCTTTCATTCAACTTCTTCTCCATTTCAAGAGGAACAAGTCGAGAGGGCGCTCAAAACAAGTTAGTATTCCTCCTTTCTTCTTTTCTCTTCTTTTTCTTTCCACATCTGGATAGAAGATTCTCCCTTCTCTTATCTCCTCTTTACTCTCTTACCATCCCATTCTTTCTTTCTCCCCGAGGCAACACCATATAATTGGATAATGAATTACTTGACGAGAAAAGACATGTATTATTCATGGACGAGTCCCTATTTTGCCTCCTTCGACCGTCAGATGAAAAAAAGTAGTTGACTTCCGAAAGATGAGATGGAAGATGATGAAGGAATGAGATGGAATCTGTGAGAAAGAGAAGAGACGGAGGATTGGATGGAATATTGATGAAATGAATATGTGAACTGAGAGTGCGCAGAATGAATGGAAATTCCAAGTTTTCCCTCGGGATTCCGAAAAGAGAAAAGGGAACGCGCAATATTTCATCCATCGGAAGAATCCGGACAAAAGGACTCAGAAGGAGAATGAAATGGTGTCTTTCAGAATATTCAGCTGATGGGACAGAGGAGAGATTGTATAGACTTCTATTGGATCCAGAGAGGTTAGAGGGACTCTATCCTTCCATTGATAATGGAGTGAATTGAGATATGAGAAGGACGTCCGTCCCACTCCATTCCATCGAATTCCCACTAATGTCACCTTCGGATTTCTACTCAATCAAATCGTCGAAATGGCCAGTCCCCTTTGTTTTCTTCTTTTCCCCCTCCCAATTTGCAAACGGGAACAACGCATACACCCGCAGGGATAGATATCGAAGCAAAGTCAGACAAATACCCGGTTGTTCCCATTATCCATCTCACTGTCAACGATATAACTAGGAAGAATCACGCGGTTCGCTCAAGTCAGAGATGCTTTCTAATGCTCTTTATCGATCCGATCGTCTCTCCCTCAATAGGCTCTATAGGTGAAGGTTGCATTGGTGTATGAGTATTTGTTCCAGATGCGAATGAATACTCGCTCGTTCTCAGATAGATAATACGATGCCAGCTCCTCCTTGCGGCATGCTCTGAATTAGATGAGATTGTAACGTTCCTTTAGCCTTATCCATCTCTGACTACCAACAAGATCTACTAATCTCCCTCAAGGACTATGTTATTCTACATTCCCACCTGAGTCCATTCATCCTCGTATCCTTATTCTTCCACACTTGGATTCCTCCATAGCAACAGTCACTCGAAGTGACCACTGCCTCTACTCCAGTGAAGATCAACTCGATTCTCTTTCCGTCGGGGCCTAGAATGATCTCCCCCCTTCCTTCCCTCTTTTCCCTCTCTCTCACCTGGATAATGAAGTACTTCTTCGACACAGAAGTGGCTGTTTCCCACTTTCCATTGCCTGCGGAGATTGCCTTTTCCACTCTCGCTCCCTCTTTAGCCGGAATAACTTCGAAGGAAGGATCCTGTTAATGATTGAAGAAGGGAATCTCGTCAGGAATAGAAATGGACCAATCCTCAGATCCCTCATCCCATTCCCCTCCCCCCTCCCCTCCCCTCACCACTTTCTCGCAGGTACTTCCAGTGTATCCCGTGGGGTGTCTGCAGTTCTTGACGTCCTGCACTCCATTATTGAGACAAGAGACGGAGACTCCCTTGCAATTGGCCTCTGAATGATCTCCCTCTCCTTCCATCCCTTCCTCTCTCTCCTACCGAAGCAGTTGTAGTACTTGTTCACCAACAGAACATCATAGAAAGTGGGCATATCTCCATTCATGGAGAACTGATATTCCTTGTTTGTCGCCACTAGAGTGGGCACCTTTCCGTCTTTTGCGAAGTTGAACATTATCAATGCAGTCACTTCCCGAGATCAATCTAACTCACCCGAAGGGATCGTAGTGCATGTTGCTACCGTACTCATAGGGGATACCGTATTTGTCAGTGTTATCAGCCGTTTCCTTATCAAAGTTATGGGCAGTCCCTTGGAGGATATTGGCCGTTTTCACAATGACATTCTGATCACGATCGTATCTCGACTGCGTGTGATACAGTCCGATGAGTGGTACCCAACTCGTGAGTCACGATTCCTACCTGGAAGAGGGGAGGTTTATAGTAGGGGAAGGGACTACTGTAGGTCACCGTTCCGCATCCTCTTCCGATCGATACTTGCTGCTCGTTGCCGATCATTCCGATCCACGAGTAGCAGCCGTTGCCGTAGATGAATTTGACCCTGGAAGAGTCGGGCCTCGAGGTGTCATTGGGTACCACTCACGTGTTATTTCCCTTCGCCCCTTCAGCGAATCTCGCACACGTATTTTCGTTCCAGAAGCGCATTTCGTCTCGGAGCACCTTTAAATATTCGATATACCCTCCATCTCCCCAGACTCCCGAGAGTCGATAGTTCTCTGGATGGAATTATCTTACTTGGATGGAATCAGTAGGATAGGATGAGTCGATGGACACTGGAATGGGAGTGTTCGCTCCCCAGATATTGGAGGGGAATCGCTTCGGTTTCCATGCCTGACGACGAGCTCGAGAGGAAGAATTGGAGGAGATGGAGAGGGCGTCCAATTGTTCCCTGAGTGGGGACAAGGGATAAGGCATTTTCACTCAATCCATTTTGATGATTCTGCATTTCCTGCTATTTCATTAGAGAAAGATGGGATGACGACTCTGACTAATATGAAAATAACATGGCGAATCCTCTTAAATATTCAGAAAGGAGGATGGGCGAAGGAAGAGTTAGTACTTGGTTAGAAGTACATCTCCTTCATAAAGGTCATTGATGAGACCAGAATGGACATTCACATCGAGGACGTCCGTCTTAGTGATATTCTCCTTCTTTGAGAGATGGGAGAAGGCCTGGAATTGACTTGGATCCATTCCGATCCAGTTCCTTGATCTACCTCCAATCTCTCCTTGAGGATCTTCTCTCTTTCATCATCCATAGTCAACTTGCCACTATCTTCAATCTCCTTGTCCAATTGGTTCATCTTGGCATGGAATTCCTTGAGTGGTTCATGCAGAGAGATCGTCCTCTCTTCCTCTTTGATGGATGAGAGAACGAAGGAAGGAAGAAGAAGGAGGAGAATGAAGAGGGGACTCATGGTTGAAGAGTGGGGAGAGAACACTCTTGACTTGTAAGGAACATAACATCCAGATCATTTTTATACCAGATACTCTGTTTAATATGAGGCAGATGTACAGGAGTATGGACAAGGAATGTTTTCATAGAGATTGAACGAGACTGAAGGTCGATTCACTCCCAATATATCCATGTTGCAAGATAGGATGAATTTAAACAGATAATTTATTGAAATTTGTTCAGGACGAGCGAAACCAAGTGTTGACAACTCGATCTTGGTTGAATATCAATTGGATGGATGGGCGACTTCGATGGAATGAGAGTGTATGGGGAGGAATCAAACAGATCTACATTCCACATTATCGATTGTGGAAACCGGATATCATTCTTGTGAATAAGTGAGTGATCTTTTATCTCTCCATGAATCTTTGTTGTCCATCTGAGAACTCCCCGATTCCCGTCCCTTCTTTCCTTCCTTTTTCCTTGATTGCGAGATTGAATTGAACGTCGTTTTCTCGTGAGGTAGAGGGGATTCCAAGAGGGAAGACGAAAAGAAAGAGGGATTACACCAAGATTTCCATCTCTCCATGCTTACCATCCTAAATGAGATTATGGCCAAAAGCTGTGAGAAATGAATGGATTGGGCGAAATTTTGAGAATTAAAAGAAAATATAAAAATGATTGTAGTGCCATCCGTGAGTACCATGCCTCTCTGGTCTCAACAGACATAATGGCCACCAGTGAGGGGAATGTCACATGGCTCTTCTCAGCCATCTTCAAGAGCAGCTGCAGGATACAAGTCCGATATTATCCATTCGATGATCAGGTTCATATTTTTTTCATCTTCGTTGTATCTAGTTTGAGTTGTTGTGTTCACTCGAACAGGCTTCTTTATGAAAAATGATGAATTAAAATTTGTCCATCTCAGACTTGCGATCTCAAATTCGCCTCGTGGTCTCACGACGCTTCGGAGATCGTCCTTGGTCTCAACACGGATAAGGTACGGTATTTGGATGATGGTCAATCGATAATCGATCGATTCCAGGGTGATCTGAGCAGTTACATGAATAACAGCGAGTTCGATCTTGTGGATATGACTGCTAAGAAGGAGGTGAGAAGAGATGAGTGTATGATGAATGGATCTCTCTTTAGATCGTCAAATTCCCCTCTGATACCTCTCTCTTCTGGCCTCAGATCGTCATTCGGATTCAGATGCACAGACGACCACTCTTCTATGTATTCAATCACGTCAGATATCGTTGTTATCTGGGAAAGAAGTGTCAGAAATATCATATTGCTGAGCTTCTAAATGTTGAATGTGCAGATAGAAACATCTGTGCGACTCACACTATTCTGATATTTCTTATCGCACACTTTACATTTGCTCATCTGTCCATCTCTCAGATAATTCCGTGTGTTCTCATCTCCTCAATGGCTGTTCTTGGTTTCCTGATGCCTCCTGAGACAGGAGAGAAGATCAATATGATCATCACTACTCTTCTCTCAATGGGAGTCTATCTACAATCAATCACTGAATCCATCCCTCCCACATCTGAAGCAGTCCCTCTCATTGGTCAGTGTAGAAAATGATTGACGATCATCAGAGGGAAGTCTCGAAATGTATACTAAAAAGTAAATACGCGTTTCCCACATTTCCTTCTATTTGATTGCGTTCACAATTGACACATGCATTATTCATTTACGGTTCCTATTATTTTTTTCTTGAGCTCGTGAAAAAGTATTCTCACTTCCTTATCTAGGAATGTACTACGTCGCTTCTCTCTTCATGGTGTGCATGGCCACTTGTGTCAATGTGATCACACTCAATATCCATCGGAATGGAGCAGCCAATCAGGTGATCCTTCCTCATCATTCATTTCAATCGTAACACGCAACACTAGAGCTTATTCTAACCGATTATTCGATTCACAATTGACGAGAAATAAGATTCATTCGATTCCCTTCGTCAATCGAATGACCGGTCAAATCAATGACGAATCAATCGAATGACGGATTCATCGGATTGATCATTCGATTGATCATCGAATTGAGCCAATCCGATGACGAGAGATCTCCTTCCCCTCCCCTCATTCTTGAGTTTGTCAGTCGTCGTGAGCGGTCCCTCTCCATTCTGCTCTGATGGAGAGGCGGCTTTCCCAACCCAGTCGTCTATCTACTGACCCTTCAATACTCAAGAATCCCTCCCCTGTCCCCGGCAAGACTTCGGAGGTTTCAAGCCACGGATCTCGAACAGAAGGAAGGAGACGTTTCATGATGGACATGATGGTATCGAAGGTGTCCTCTTTATCAACTTCTAAGGAGGACTGGCCATCCGGGATCCGGGATCTCGGTAGCGACTAGTCTACGGGAAGAATGCTGCGTGCCTAAGGAGGAGAGGCGATCCGACGTCATGCGAAGCTTGCCACAAAAGTGAAGTGTCACCGTGTCAAGCGATATAGAACGGATCCAGTGAAAGAAAGAAGAGTCAAAAGATCCCAACTGACCAATTCTCCCTACTCGTCAAAGGCACAAGGCGCCAGAGTCCTTCCCCACCCATCCCCCCACTTATCGTAACACCAAGTGCGGATAAATCTACACTATCCCTCTCCACCGGTACGAAAGAGCCTGCGACCGGTGTGAGGAGTGAATTGAATGACGAATGATGAAGATGAGGCGTCAATCGAATGACAAAGGATATCGAATTGGCTCAATTCGATGATCATTTCAATATCGAATTGGTCAATTGTTAGACGGTCTCTACGCAACACCCTTCTTTTCCTTCCAAATATCCATATAAAAAGTACATTATTGAAGGAGTAAGACTGTCGTAGCAGTGTGATATTGAAATTCCCCCCTCTCAGGGTCGCCACGTTCCCCCGTGGATGGAGAAGTGGGTATTGGGATATCTCGCCTCCATGATGCACATGACAATCAGAGAACCTGACTCCATCGCACTCATTAAGACTGCTCAGGTACATTTTTCTCCTGAAGCTTTGAAAGATGAAAACTTTTGAAATTCGAACTGCAGAATCCATTGATTTATCCATTCCTTCAGAGCAAGCGTTCCACTATCCGTCGCAGTTCCATTCTTCGTGATTTGAAGAGAGTGAAGAACAAGGTGAATCGTCGAGGGAAAGGAGCAGTTAAATCCAATGGATGCGAGTGCGATTGTATGATCGCCGACGTGAGTTTGGTAACTTCCCCTTCTCTCTCTATGATCCCTCATCATCGTCTCCTTCTCAGCCTGGCATCAGTGCAATCAACCTGGATGCGGAGATTTCCCCCCATCGGAATGGATTCGCTCTCATTGATTTCCCTGGGGAGAGCGCATTCCTCGGAAGAGTTGTGCATGAGCAGGTGAGAGGGAGGGGAGGGGAGGGGGAAGAACATTTTTACTTCCTCCTTCGATTGATCACAATGAGATCATGTGAAATGGTGTCTAAATACTACTTTATCCACTTGACGAACCATGAATGTTTACACGAGGAAATAAGATCCATCTGTCTCCATTATCCCTCCATTCTTTCCCTCTTCAGCTCCTCCCTCGAATGACTGTCTCCAAACCTCCGATGCTCACTGAATTCGAGAGACGATTCAGGAAGATTCTCAAGAGGATCTACCGTACCCTCCAACAGCATGAGATAAGGGAGGAGGTGAGGGATGATCTTTGATCTCTGACTATCGTAATCTGCAGATTCTGGATGAGAGGGAGCGAATCAAATGGCAATGGCAGCAATTGGCCTCAGTTGTCGATCGCCTTCTCCTCGCTATGTTCTCCTGTGCAACATTCGCCACTATTCTATTCTATCTCGTACTCCCTGTCAGTATGAGAAGAGAAGAGGAGGAATGGACTCATTCCCTTGGACTGTCCCTACCGTAACCTGCCCCTCCTATGGTGCAGAATACTGCCTAATACGTGTGGTTGTTATTTTTTAGGCGTCACAAAGACAAATATCTTAGTACGAGTATCATCTCGATTAAGTTGTGACAACCGACTGCATGCATGTATCTACTCTCGCCTCGTTCTCTTCTTTAGCATTGTGTAAATATCCGCCTTTCCTCATATGATCCCTTTTCTTGTTTCAAACCGGAAATAAAATGATGATGTAAATCACGAACAAGGACAGCAATGTAGCCTATTTTAATTGACCATTGATGGATGAAATAATGAAAAAAGAAATAATGAATAAAAAATGAGTGAAATGAATTGATGAAATAAGCTGTTTGAATTGGCGGGTCGAAAATGCGCGCGAGGAAATTTTCACGATTTCCAGTTTTTAACGCCAATTTCGGGTGCTTGTGTTCGTTTTCGTAATGTATTTCTTGTGTTATCTTGCCGTTCCTATATGATTTGTGTTTATCTGTTCCTATATTGCAGAATGGACCTCAATCCCAAATTTGCGGGCTCGTTTCATCTGTACTCTGAAGAGGGCAGGGTACCTTACCTACAGGCAAGACGTGAGTATGTTAGGGAAGGGAATGAAATCATCTTTTCATTAAAGCAACCGGCCGGCTCCTCTCATTCACTGTAATTGAGTTTGCCAAGGTATGCTTAGTACTTGCAGTCGTTAACTAACCTACACCTCGCAGAACGACTCTCATGTCGATGTCTCTTTCATCACCAATAACAATGTTCTCAAACTGAGAGATATCCAGATCGGAGTCAATGTCGTTCGTAATCTGAACGGAGTTCCTTACAATGTGAGCATTTATTCATATTTCATTTTTAGGGAGATCATTCAGAGGCCAATTGCAAGGGAGTCTCCGTCTCTTGTCTCAATAATGGAGTGCAGGACGTCAAGAACTGCAGACAATGCAGATGCCCCACGGGATACACTGGAAGTACCTGCGAGAAAGTGGTGAGGGGAGGGGAGGGGGGAGGGGAATGGGATGAGGGATCTGAGGATTGATCCATTTCTATTCATGACTAGATTCCCTTCTTCAATCATTAACAGGATCCTTCCTTCGAAGTTATTCCGGCTAAAGAGGGAGCGAGAGTGGAAAAGGCGATCTCCGCAGGCAATGGAAAGTGGGAAACAGCCACTTCTGTGTCGAAGAAGTAGTTCGTTATCCAAGTGAGAGAGAAGGAAAAGAGGGAAGGAAGGGGGAGATCATTCTAGGCCCCGACGGGAAAGAGAATCGAGTTGATCTTCACTGGAGTAGAGGCAGTGGTCACTTCGAGTGACTGTTCCTATGGAGGAATCCAAGTGTGGAAGAATAAGGATACGAGGATGAATGGACTCAGGTGGGAATGTAGAATAACAATGAATAACAATAACAATGTTCTCAAAGTGAGAGATATCCAGATCGGAGTCAATGTCGTTCGTAATCTGAACGGAGTTCCTTACAATGTGAGCATTTATTCATATTTCATTTTTGGAATGACAAGCCATACCATGGTTACGCTAGTGAAATGGAGGACGAGTGTCCATGGAGATTGTTCAGACGATGTTCCTCTCGACTTGCCTATTCAATCATCAGAACGGAGAAGAGGAGATCATGTATAACATCAATATCTCACGTACCAACGCAGTGATGATGAGTGAGAGCATCGAACTCTACTTCGTCGGACATCTACTTGTCTGCGTGAGTACAAGTTGATCGATTGAGAATTCATCTTATGTTAGATATCTTCCTAATTGAAAATGAGCTAAGTAAAAGGAATGTAATAACTCTTTTTCTCAGAGATATGTCTACAATGATGTTGTTCTTCTACGATCGTACAAAAAGTACACTTCTATGTGAGGTATTACATCTTTTGTTCCCTTTTTTCTTACCTGATATTTAGTTTCTTATGATGGCGTCAGTGTCACTATGTACAGTCCCACAGAGTCTCCGCCCCAACAAGTGGGTTACGGAGGCTCACCGTGGATCACCCGACATCACTTTGAGGCGGCTTCAGATCCCTTTAAAAAGCGAGTTCGACTTACTATTTTTGGCTATGGGCTTTTCTAATAAGGGTCAATCGATCTGTAAGAGCAGATTTCCGAAATTTGCAATTTGAGCTACTTTCTGAAACTTCATCGTTTAGCCCTCCTCTCCTCCCCTCTCCTCATTTTCATAAACGATCGCTCCCTCTTCAGATGAGCGTGAGGAATGGGTGAGGGGATTGGATGGGAGGAGAGGAGAGGAGGGCTAAACGATGAAGTGTCAGAAAGTAGCTCAAATTGCAACTTTCGGAAATCTGCTCTTACAGATCGATTGACCTCATTAGAAAAGCCCATAGCCAAAAATAGAAAGTAGATCTCGCATTTTAAAGGGGTTTAAAGCCGCCTCAAAGTCGGGGTGATACACTCGGTGACCAACGTCTCCCCCTCATTCTTTACTAGACCGACCCGTTTAGTAGATTTGTCCCACTAGAAAATGAGTCTACATAGTGACACTAACGACATCATTAATATAAACTAACTCTGAATCATCTCTTACTCATTACTGCAGCTAACCATGTTGTCCCTGTTCTGCAACCATCTTCAATAACTGTATTCTTCTCGTATATTACGTCTACAACTCAATCACAGTCAAAGATAAAACGAAGCAACAATCTTCTCAAGATAAGCATTGATCGACCCTTTGATCTACCGTAGTCCTTCTGTTTCGTGTCCATTATTGATTGTGTGTGTTTCAGTTCCGATCGATGCTCTGGCTGAGGCATATGAATACTATGTGAACCGACCACCCAGAAGAGTAGTATGTATGTGTGATTGTTGCGTTCCGTTTAAATATTTGTTTGTGATTGATAAATTGTTGTGTTATCAACTCTTGCCTTCTGTGATGCTCTCTAGTCACACCGTAGTTTGTAGTCCCTTTAAATGGAGAGAGAGATGGAAAAGTATCTTGGAGAGGAGGGGGATACTCACTGGACATAGAGACGGAGTTATTGGAAGTGGAGGAGGAGATTCCAGTTCCTTATTTATCTGATCTAATTGAGAGGCATTATTTCTCCTCATCTGAGCACGGCATCCGGAGCAAAGTAGGCCAGGCTGAAAGCATACCCGCTCATCAGGGTCAAATCAGGAACCGCCCGCGATAATAAAATCATACAGAAAGAAGTTGATCCTGAATCACGATAAATCAGGCACTTTCAAGGTCAGTTTGCGATTAATCTCACTTTTCCTGTGTTTAGCGACACACGAGCGTGACAATCAGGCAACTTGCATCGTACGCGTGAGCGCACAGTAATCCATCGCGCACGCGTGTGTGATTCAGGCAACGACGTTCATAGTTGTTTTGTAGTTTATAGTTGCACGTTCTCTTTCTCCCTATGTCGGCGTTCCGGGTGCCGTGTCTGAGCGTGTGCACTGGGAAATGCGTGAGCCCTTCTGAATGAGGGAAGATTACGGTAGGAGGAGGGAGAAGGGGGAGGGGCACGGTAGGAGGGATGCTCACACTCAGCCACTGTCGGACAAGTCACTATCATCGTCGTTCGTCCTTTTCGATTTCGGGTGTGTATCATTTTGGAACTGTCATTTAAAAACTGGTCATTTTAACTCAGAATTTTTTTTAGGATCACCTTAACCTAAGGTGCTTACTCTTGGACATTGAGTACTTAATGAACTCGTTCAAGGCATGTTAGAGTCAGACTAGAGTACTTTAGGATCACCCCATAGTCTTAGGGATACGCTTAGCGTAGATTGATCCAGTTCTAAAATGACCAGTGCTAAAACGACAACTCTAAAATGATACACCCTCTCGATTTCTTCTTGTCCTGAACGGAATAAGTTATCAACTCTTGTCTTCTGTGATGCTCTCTAGTCTCACCGTAGTTTGTAGTCCCTTTAAATGGACGAGTGATAGCGTCCATTCACTCTCTATTCCACTCGTGGGAACTTCTGTCTATCCCAATGCCCAACCAATGGATCCGACCTGGGGATAACCCCGATCTGACTAAGGTGAGAGAAGAATGACCTACCCCTTCCATCCATTCATTTATCCATCGATTGACTCTTGAGGAGAGAAAGACTTGTACCTTCGACACTGATGAACTGACTGCCAATCTGTATGGATCCAAACATGCCATGGAGAGACGAAGGGAGATCACCGTGAAGGTACAGTCCGGTCAGGTCCCAATGTGAAAACTGGACTCCCCGGGCATCCCCGGGCGTCCCCGCGTGTCCCCTGACCTTCTCACGCCTCGGGGAAGTAATAAACCGAATTGAATTTTTGAAAGTCGATTAGAGGGGATACTGAGCTATCGATTCAATTCTACATATTTTAGAACGCGTTCTATGTTGTTTAGCAGGAAACGGGGCGAATAGTGGTACAACAAAATATAAATTAAAAATAATTCAAGCGTAACTTTTTTTATTTCACATTTTGGTGAGCTCTGGTCTAAAAAATCGACTTCTACGTGTGAAAATATGTCGGAAACAACTATATTCAGATAGTTCCGAGAGTTCGACTTTTTGACCACAAAATGACCATGGTATGAAAAAGTCATGAAAAAGTTGAAAATTATTTATTTCATAATAATATAACTATAGGTGATTCTGGTGCATTTTTGCACGAGAATTCCGAATTTCACAAATTCAATGTGGTTTATTACTTCCCCGAGGCGTGAGAAGGCCAGGGGACACGGGGGACGCCCGGGGATGCCAGTTTTCACATTGGGACCTGACCGGACTGTATAATCTACCCCTTAAAGACTAATATTCCATCCTTCTCCTCATTCCTTCAGACATCTTTTGTTTTATCAACTGTTTTTGCTATCGCAAGTCTATCCTGATCTATGATATTTATGACAATAAACTTCCGATTGAACTATTCCATACACCCACCCCCCCCCCCCCCCCTTAGCACTCCAAAGAGAATATCAAAGTAAACCCTAATCCCATCTGTGCTTCGCATCGATATCAATCTTTGATCTTTCTCATCATCCTGCTTCGTTAATCCCTTTCTCTATTTCTTTCTCTTTCATAAGAAACGAAAATTAGCTACACGCATTCAGATCGAACTAGAGCTCATGTTATATTCAAGGAGATACACCTAGAAAACATATTGATCCCGAAACCACGCGAGGTATTGTGAGAGGTGAGCAATAAAAAATAAAGAAATTGACTTTCCGATGTTCAATATATGCCAACGATAACGAAAGGCGAACTGTTTATAAATATATATGAGTCGGCATTTTTCCGTCATTCCTCTGCAGTGATCACTGCAAAGGGGATGAGGGGCATGCAAACTGACACATTACAATGAAGGAAGATATGTCGACGTGAAAGGTCTTATGTAGATTTCAAAAGGGGAGAGAAAATGAAAATTCCAAACTAGTGTTCCCCATTTGCAATTATGACTCTACAATGCAAATAGAAAGTGTCTGCTGAGTACATTCAGTATGAAAAAGTGTAAAAGAAAATGTAGAATGATATCCCCTCTTCTTTGCTCCTGTCAAACGCTACTGGTAATGCATCGATCAAAATCATGGTTTGATCACTTGCATTTATCATCTAAGGAGGAATGGAAAGATCACGATTTGATCTGGATGTTGCCATAGATCTTGTGGCATCCAATGTAGAGAGACTGCTTCTTGATGAGGGCATTGAATGGCATGGACCCATAGACATCAGAAGGAAGGGCTTCGTCCTGACATTGATCTTTGATCTCTCGAGGTCATGAGATTGATCTTTGATCTCTCGAGGGCGTCTCTATCTTCTCTCTACAAGGCGTGGATCAGTCTATTCGCGCAACACGTTCATTCTCTCGTTCATCCCTCCCCTCTGTCTCATCAGTTCAGCGATCGATGGCTCCAGATGGCGCCACGTCGAAATCACGTTTTCACGTGATACTCGGCTCCCGAGAGGGCTAATTTTAGGCAAAAATTGTTTCAGGGGCAGAATTGTATGGCGAACACGATTGTTTAGTTCATTTTCAATGATTTTCATTAAAAAATATTTAAAAAATACAAGTGTTCGGAGAGGCCTGTGCATGCATAGCAACCTAGTGATATCGATCGGCCGTGACGAGAGGATTCTGAATCTATAATTACAGCCAAATCTAGGGTCAGATCGCAATTTGAGCTAACATAAAGTGATCGGAGTTTGTCAGAAAACGAGCCGCACTCCCTTCCTTCCCCTTCCTCCCCTGCGCACTCTCTCTCTTCCCCACACTCTCTCGCCCGTCCTGCCCGGGAATAGGGCTGGGGAGGGGGAGGGAAGAAGATAAACCCTTGTTTCCAGGCAAAACTCAGAGCACTTTATGTTAGCTCAAATTGCGATCTGGCCTTAAATTTGGCTGTAATTTCATATTCAGAATCCTCTCGTCACGCCCGATCGATATGACTAGGTTGCTAAGCATGCACATGCCTCAACGAAAAATTTTATTCCTAAAGATTACCAAACCGTAATGTCTGTCTGTCTGTCACGTTATCTGTTTGTCTGTTTGTCTGTCCGTATGTCACGCTTTGGTTTTTTGCTCATAACTCGCTTTAAATTCATCGCCCGAGGACAAGACCTTGACCATTCGAACCCTCTCGAAGAGCTTTTCAAAAATCGATGTTAATTTCGTCATCACTATGCAACATTTCGTCATCCTTACGCAATACGTCTTTTTTCGCGCCTAATTCAGCTCAAAATCGTCCGTAAAGATCGGGAACAGTGTCAATCGACTCAGAATCGTCAGCGCTTTTCACTGCCAGCAAATATTTCGCAATTATCGATTTCGTCATCATTACGAAATCTTTACGTTTTCGCTCATAACTCGCTTCAAAATCATCGGAGAGCCTCGGGAGAAGTGCCAAACGACCTCCCGTGCTCAGATTTCGCAATCTCCACATTTTCGCTCATAACTCGCTTCAAAATCAACGGAGAGGCTCGGGAGAAGTGCCAATCTACTTATTATGATATATACGTTTTTTTGGACACTTCGGCGATACCGTTGTGAAAAGCTCGAAGCCTCACGAGTTTTTTGCAACGGTATATGCCCAACTCGCAAGCAAGCGGTGCTTGGCTGACGTGTAAAGCAGCCTAAAGTTGCTAAAATAAACGTGAATTCGTGATTTTGCCTATGCTTTGGCCATACCGTTGTGAAAAGCTCGTGAGGCTGAGAGCTTGGAGGAAAAGTTGCGATGTAGCCACGGAGCGAAGCAGAGTGGCTACATCGCAACTTTTCCGGAGCGCTCGAAGCCTCACGAGCTTTTTACAACGGTATACGCCCCACTCGCAAGCAATCGGTGTATGGTTATCCTGTGCTTACAACGTAGCAGCCGCAGGCTGCAAGTTTTTGAAAATTATTTTTGAAAATCATGGAAATTGAACTAAGCAGGCGTTTTCGCCATACAATTCTGCCCCTGAAACAATTTTTGCCTAAAATTAGCCCTCTCGGGAGCCGAGTATCACGTGAAAACGTGATTTCGACGTGGCGCCATCTGGAGCCATCGAGGGGACTCTGGGCAAAATGGATACGACCATCGTCTTCAACACCCTCGATAACCCCAAAACACATCGTTTCAGGAAAATTATCTTTTTGAGCTGTGCCAGAGCTGACCAGATCTGCTCGAAAATAACGCAAACGGCCTCATATTGAAGAAGTTGAAAAGGCGTTTACCATCCCTTTTCTACCTATATAATCAAAAAAAGATGTTTTGTAATGAACTCGCCTTGAAAAGGCTCTTCTTGTTATTCTCCTCTCTATAAATCTTCTCGATCCTCGATTGAAGACGGTAGAGAAGAGGGAGAGAGACCCGAGAGATCGACCATAGAACGATGAGCGGAAGGGAGAGGAAGAGAAGAGACTTCATCGTATGGGGGATGGGAGGTGGAATAGAGAGACAGAAGGGGAACATTCTCCTCTCTCGATGTTTCGTAAAGTGACAATTCCACGGTGAATAGAGATTAGAAGAGATAAAAACAAGATGTGTGATGTATTTATTACAAATGTGTCTTAACAAGATGTATTTTTTTTGTCAGCAAGGCAGTCATTAGAAAAGAGTAATCTCGACTAAATTTTTGGATATTTGGAAACAATGAATTCCCACGATAATGGTTGATCTTGCACTCGATAATTACAGATTTGTAATGTGATTCCAGTTGAAATTTCCTTCCATTTGATTCGGATGGGAGTTCTCGCATCTGTGAATATTTTCAAGTAAATTTGTTTCACCATGAAAACACAAATGAATTGTTGACAAAGAGGAGGTTAGAAACATGTGAGATTTACCTCAAAGTGGTTCCTTATGAGGTTGAAATCTGCCAGGGATAAGGAATTTATGAGAGCGAATTTCCACTTGGCATGGGATGGGGCATATTCGATAGCCTTCTGCAAAACCTTACAAGTATGAGAATCGTATATTTTGGATTGGAAAATTGCCAATTTGTTGGGGTTTCCCATAAGTCTTGATACTTAGGTTTTTTCTCCGTCTGTGTGAATCCAAACAAGATTGGCTTAGCGACGTTGTGAGGAAAAACTATGGATATAGCACGCTGTAAACTAAAGATTCTGCCCCTGGTGCGCGGCAAATCAAGAATTGATGAAATTGAATACAAAATAGAGTCCCAAGTTTCTTTGTTTTCAGAGACAGTTTTGTTAACGAATTGCATAAAAAATTGGTTTTTATGTTAAATGAAGTTTTAAAAAATTTCGCGAAAAAATTGCACGATAATTTTTTACCGTGAAAAAATTGCAGTGCAAAATGTTCTCGTTTTTCTCTCCACTTGACAAGGGAACCGCAAAAG
This sequence comes from Pristionchus entomophagus, assembly GCA_036245825.1. Classification (NCBI taxonomy): domain Eukaryota; kingdom Metazoa; phylum Nematoda; class Chromadorea; order Rhabditida; family Neodiplogasteridae; genus Pristionchus; species Pristionchus entomophagus. The sequence continues at coordinate 11,655,043 of BTSX01000006.1, read as the reverse complement.
GTGACCTTGCTCCCAATGAAATTCATTGCCAGGGATCGATTGACACTGTCCAGGGGAACCTTTAACCGTTTTGAAAAGAGACCGCACTTTGTTCTCTTGGAGAGGTTGAGTTCCCGAACACCCTTCACCGAGCCGTCCGCTCGAAATCCCATGTAAATTTGATGATCTTGTTTAGGTCCTTAGGAACAAAGTGCGGTCTCTTTTCAAAACGGTTAAAGGTTCCCCTAGGAGTGTCAATCGATCCCTGGCAACGAATTTCATCGGGAGCAAGGTCACCTTTTGCGGTTCCCTTGTGAGAGCAATTCGAGCTTTTTGCAAAACACGTGCCACGGCGGGGATCGAACATAAGCCTCGGGTTGTCAGTTCAAGAGCACAACCAACAAGCCACGCCCTCACGATTTCCTTCATTCATTTCGAGCAATGACTGCGCGGCGCAGATCGATTTTGGGGAATCAGATAGTTTGGCTCCAAAGACATTGTGATTTCAGTTTTCAGTTTTATTGAATTGTATGTACAAATATTGACTGTAACTGGTCACTTCACGGAAAAAGATAATCGCTGCGAGAATCGCAAGAAATAAAGGAAATAAATTTATCGTAGAAAACTCTATTTTCGATCTTTTCAGAGAAGAGAAACGTAACAGATTTTAAAAAATTCACATTTGATTTCAAATTATAGTATCAAAAAAGGGGGACGCCACAATGGGACCCAAATAGTTTGTCGACCTGATATACTTCCGGTTGTGATAGAGACTTGATATTTCGAATTTAACACCCTCTAGGCTTCCACCGAGGATCCCAAAAGCTGGATACTTGATTTCAGTTTGACGGGTACTCGTTACCTAGGGTATGATAGGATACTTTCTGTCCATTTGATTTTTCCAAGCATGAGCGAAAAATTGCGGGGATTAAACAATTCAATAAAACTGAAAACTGCGAAACTGTATCAATCTGCGCCGTGCAGCCATTGCTCGAAATGAATGAGAAGAAAATCATGAGGGCGTGTCTTGTTGGTTGTGTTCTTGAACTGACAATCCGAGGCTTTGGTTCGTTCCCCGCCGTTCGTTTTGTAAAAAGCTCGAATTGCTCTCAAGTGAAGAGAAAAACGAGAAAATTTTGCACTGTAATTTTTTCACGGAAAAAAATTGTCGTGCAATTTTTTTGCGAAAAAAATTTCAATGCATTTTTTCTTCTCATCAGATCAAAAGCTTTGCCTGTTTGAAATCTTTTTCAGTAATTTTGCATTTTTTAAATGATTCGCCTTGAAATCCCATTTTGATAAATCTGAACCAAAAATATCTGTGTCGTGAATAAATGTCCTGGAGAGGCCGTTTATGGACGTCCGCGCACCAGAATTTTTAGTTTACAGCGTGCTATATGGCCGGATGAAAAGAAGCAAAGAAAGATCATTGTTTGAGCCAAATTATGCGGAAATTAACAACAATAATTTTTTTTAAATCAACCTTCAATGCATGCCAGAAATCGAATTTTTTTAACCTAGTTTTTCCACCACTTGAGATATTTTCTGTTTACAATTTTTAGCTTGCACTAAAACACCCTCTCCTACTTTGGTTTCAATCTAAGGTTCCCATCGTTACTTTCAACTGAGCTAAAAAATATCGAATGTGGGTCTGAAAAACTCGGACTTGAGGCTATTTCATCACCAGAAGATAACAGTTTTGCCAGCCGAATAGTGAATTAATTTGTTCAGCAGTAAAAAAAAAAGTGATCACGATTATGCGCTGTAGATCGCAGAAAAAAAATTAAAATGCTAAAATATCAAGACTTATGGAACACCCCAATAGTAAACCATTCTCTCATTTCGACTATATTACTCTACGGGCATTCCTTTCCTCGTAGAGTTGGTAATTCACATCGAGAAGTCTCATCATGTACCTCATATTATGATTGAAAAAGTGTGATATAGATCAATCTTACAGAGGATTAAATCTAGAAGGCATTTTAAAAAAAGGACTATTTTGTGCAATCATGCACGAATTTCTAGGAGCGAGGTTGCAAAATTGCACTAAAATAGAATCAGACAAATGTAGAGCCCACTTGAGGGGAATAGAGAGTTGCCAGAAATCCGTAAGAGGTCCGACAACGCTAATTCTCAACCAATCGGGTCGCTCAAAAACGTTTTCTGTAACTCTCAGTAGTCTTCACAAATGACGAGTGGAGCAGCCTGATCCGTTAAGCATAACTATGATAAAAATCGCTGAATATGGTCGAGGATAGGGGATTGAGGCACTTCCAATGAATGAAACACGCTCTCGTGTAGAGAGCGCCGAGTCCATGAAGCAACACTCATCTCCCCCTTTTCAGCCAATAGTTTGCGAATCAAATTTCTGCCCAATGCACTTTTTTGGCTGGGGCTGAACGGACGTGAAAACATACCACAAAAAAGCGGGAATAACTGAAGGTTCGAAAGTCAGCGTAGGAACAATAAAATGCTTGAAGGTGACAATGATATCTATAAGATCATCGGAAGGATAGAAATTCTGAAACGAGATTTGTTTCGGGAGTCTACAGTGTCACTTACTTCGTATTTCTCCTTATCATCGAATCGGATCTCAAGCGATCGCCCACTGTTTTGTTCACCGAACTGATAGACAAACAGTGTCTTAATAATTCGAATGAGATCAGAATTGACAAAAGTGAGTGAAGGGGTTGAGTAGAGAATTTCCATTAGCTTGTAACGCACTAAAGTTGAAGTCACCACACTCTAGATCAAACTTAATGAGGATTAACTGTCTCAGGCATATCATAGAAAAATGGATTATTCTCTGCGAATTCGGAACCATCGAGGATAAGATTAAAATCGCTCGAACTTCTGGTCGCGTTCATACAAGTGTGAAGAAATAGCGAATCGAATAGGATCTGTTTAGTAGGTATGACATAATTGTTATATTGCTTTCGTTTAAAAAAACAAACGTCGACGAATTTGAGCATTTTTGTTTCACTCTTCTTCATTTAATTGTCAAGAGTGTTAGTAATTCTGTCTGTAATAGGCGGAACTGAATTAATCTTCGTGGATCGTTTGAGAACGAGTGCCTGAAGAAGATGGATGAATATGAGACGGAAATCAAAGATTGACATCGTATGCTGATGGTCTCTCGCCTCTCCAAGTGAATCTGCTATCTTTCTCAAGCACATCGACGTTATCACTGAATTGATGTAGAATCGAAAGACCATCTTCCGATTCCATGAAAAGGACGTGGCCATTGTCATTCTGAAATTATTTGTGTATTTTGGAACTCAATAAGGTAACTATGCGTGCATTACATAGTAATACATACCAGTAACGATAACTGACCTTTTAATTACGTATCTCTCTTACAATTCGTTTGATATTATCAAATGTCATGTTATTTGAGAGTCTTCTCATTTTCCGACTCACTCCTTTCATGACTTCGAGTTGACCTCTGAATAATAATGCAATGCTTCTTTCGGCACTAGGGATTTGCAATTCTATCCTTCCAGAAATGTGAAAACGTTCAAAATACAATCGTCGGGTAGATCAGAGAGGCTCACAAACATAGAAGAGTTATCAGAAGCCTTTAACTGAAAGTTTTCGAAGATTCAAATCAGAGCTCACACTTCCCACAGTATTGCAATAATATAAACTCACGTGTTGACTCATTTCAATTAAAGTTAAAATTAAAATAATTGAGCGAGAATGTAATGAATGCCAACCAACTCTGATGAGAAAGAACAGAGATTTCTATTTGCACAACCAAGTGAGATATTCTGAATATATCATATTCATGCTTCATTATGATGCGGCTGGTACATACACAAGATACGGTAGTGTGGTTGAGGGTGTCATACAAATGATTGTAGATAACTTATTTGCATTCTCAGCGAATGATTTCCTGCAGTCTTTCTCATTTTGTGAGTATTTGAATTAGTATGGGATTTCCGATAGGATGATCCTTGATCTCTTCGTTTTCTTCTAAGTAGGAGGGATAGGAAAGAGTCTACACAGGGCAATAGAAGATTAATGACTTCTTTCCATACGATATCTTTATAACATGATATTATTCAAAACACGATGAGTAATTTTTGTTCCATTTCTCACTAATGGAACAAGCTTTTAACAACGAAGAGCGCATTGAATAAGTTTCATAACAGTCTACTATCCATTATTTTCCTTCTGCATTTCAGCGCCTCGATGAACCACTGAATCTCACGGATTTCTATCGTAATGTAACTGAAGGCTCAATGACAGTTGAATTAATGTCCCAGCTGCTACATGACAGAGGGACTCATCTCAATCGAGTTGTGACGTACGGACGAACCCCCCCCCCCCCCTCTCCCCTCCCAGTTTACTCCCCTCTCCTCTTCCATTCTCTCTCTAGGCCCGACGACTGCTGTATTCTCTCCTCTCCTCCCCTCTCCCCCTCCATCCCCCTCCTTCCTCCCTCTCCCCATCGATCTCCTCTAGTCTGCTTCTGCCTCTTCTTCTTCTCTTCCTCTCCCATTTCCATCCCATCTCTACTCCACTCGTACTATTCCAACTGAGGTTTCATCTCTTCTTTTTCATTTTTCTATCGTCTTTCCATTGAATTCTCCCGTTGTTAATACCATCGATTTCATATCTTTGAATCATAACAAGAAATCTGATTCATTTCTCCGATTTTCCCCCATTCTGTGAGACGTTCTTCTTCTTTCTCTCAAATTCAGAATGTTTTCGCACTTTTAGTTGTTTTCATTCCAATTTCTCCGTTCATCCTTTCCTCCCCCTTCTCTCCTCTCTTCTAACCTCCGTTTTGCTTCTCCGTACATTCCCCATTCATAAGAGATCCGACTTCCCACTCCTTGCTTCTTCCCCTCATTTCACCCCCCTCTTCCACTTCTGAATCTTCCATTCACATTCTCTCTCTGAGTCTCCTTCTCATCTTCCTCCAATTCGCCCCTCTCCAATCCTCTCATTGGGTTGACAATTCAATAAATCCGCCCCTTCTCTTCTCCTTCTCATTTCCCTTCACTTCTATACACCTTTTCTCAGAATCGGGAGTGTCAATCTCTCTTTCCTCATCAATTCATTCAGATGGTTGACCTCAAGCAGCAATTGGACGTCATCGACTACTTTGGCGTCGTCGCCGTATGGCTCTGCTTCTTCAGGTAGATCAATCCCCCCTTCCATCCATTATCTCAATCTGATCTTTGATCTTTCCAGCGTCGTCTTCATAATCTCCGTGACGTGCATTCTATGGTGTTGTGTATCGAAGGACGACGATTCCACTGTCTTTGCTAAGGTATTTTATTTATTTTCTTTTCGAATTCATTGACGTCATAAGATCCAGCTTCCGTAGTGCTGCCATGGCTCAATCTCTCTATTGTTTGATTAGTAATAGACCCCTTGTTTCTCTGTTTGATGAGAGAAACAGACGAAATCAAAGGAGAGATTAATGGAAAAGTGCAATCTCAATCCGTAGAATCATTTAAATCGTAGGTGAAAGTAAAGCCATCATACTGGCAGGGGGATACGATGCCTCTTCTAGGCGACAGAAAATGGATGGGATTAACATAAACAAGTGGTCTCCTTTCCATCCTTCTCTAACTAATCTCCTTCAGTGGGGAATGGGACCGAAGCCAAGGAGGAACCCCGTGAACCACGTTGCCTCCGATTGATCATCCAGTCTCTTCTCATCTCTTCATCGGCTCAATCAGACTACGTTGACTAGATTCTAGTCAATTCCCCCTTCCCATTGAATCTCACTATTGATATCTAGAGTAATTCGATTGTTGAACTATTAGTTGTCCCCTAGTCCTTTTGCTCTCCCCTTGCATTCCTACTTGAATCCCACAAGTTATTGCGATAAAAAGATTCACTCCTTTGTGAGAAAATCACGTATACTGATCTCCTTTGCTAGTCAAAATGAGGGATGATGGGACAAATGAGAGGAGATTCTCTTCTCCTCCATTCATTTCTACTCTTTTCCCACTTCGATGTCGGCTTCCACCTCTGAGAAAGTGAACTCGGCCCGATCCTCAGTCCTGTTCGTGATCTACCCCATTATTGATCGATGATCTTTGATCTCTTCCAGAAGTACCAAGTCTACTCCAGAAACGGAAGATCAAGAGGAGAGGAAGAAGGGAGGATGTTGCAAGTGGGAGATTAATATTTGATCTTCCATCAATCGATAATCTCCCTCTCCAGATGTCTCCGAAAGAATCTCCTTCTCATCCTCACTCTCATTGCTGTCGTTACTGGACTGGGAACGGGCTATCTCCTCAAGGACACCACCTTCACCCCTGTGGTACCGTACCCCTACCGTATCCTCCATGATCTACCGTACTCCTTCCTCTTGAGACTCTCCGCTTCATCGCTCTACCGGGGGAGATTCTGATGAGTATGTTCAAGGGAATCGTCGTCCCTCTCATCGTTGTCTCCATTGTGGCGGGGTGAGAGAAGAGAGAGAGATCAAAGATCAAAGACCAAAGATCATCTCAGGCATTGCCAACATGAACGCGGGCAGTATGGGGAAGTTGAATGGACTGGCCTTCGCCTACTACTTCTTCACTACTCTCGTGGCGGTTGCGGTAGGGCGAGGGAGATTGATCGAGGACTGACAAAATGTTCAATTACATACCGTACTCTACGATCTTATCATGTACGTTGCCCTTCTTCCTTCATTATCAATCCTCTTCCCTAAACAGAAACCTTTTTCCTGACAACATATTTTCTGCTACATTTCAATCTAGAAAGACACTCACTCAACACATTGTGAGTTGAGAAGAGAGAGACGGAGTAGATCATAGAGTGATTCAGCCCAAAAGCAAGTCGAAGAATGGAACGAATGAGAATACGGTAGGAGGGAATCAATTCATTTCGACAACTTTCCATTCATTCCATAGAACGAGATGCTGGATCTGAGTGGTGAACTGGTCCAATTGATGAATCTCACCAGATCAGTACTCGATAAAGCAAGCAATGCTTCGATACGGTAGGTCCATCGATAGAGAGATACCGTAACTCGACCATTCCCTTCAGGACTTTGCCTCTCTCAATCGAACAGTGCATGATTTAGTGGAGAAAGAAGAGGAATCGATTGGAAGAGAAAATGAAGGAGATGAATAAAGATCCATCGAAGGAGGGAGATGTGAAGTACTCACTCGTTACTAGAGATGGATCTAATATACTCGGTGAGACCCCCCCCCCCCCCTTCTTCCCTCCTAATCGCTTCCCCCTCAGGTCTCCTCGTGTATTCATTCGTCTTCGGTCTTCTCATATCCTACTCGAAAGAGAAGGGTCAATTCCTGAGGTTGGAATGAATGAATGGCCAGTCCAATTCAATCCATTCAGAGATATCTTCACTTCACTCGATTATCTCATTGGGAGATTTGTCAATCTCATCATCTGGTGTGTCCCATATACAGCCTCTTTTCGCTTCAATCCTCATCCTTTCTAGGTACTCTCCGATTGGAATCTTCTCCCTTCTCCTCACTCAAATGCTTCTTAACCCTGATTTTGGGATGATGATCAAGAGTCTGGGTAAGTTCTCCCCCTCCCCCCTCTCCAACCTCTTTCTCTTCTCAGGAATGTACATGGTGACTGTCCTCTCTGGTCTCTTCATCCATCTCCTCTTCATTCTCATTCCTCTCTATATTCTCTTCTCTTCACTCGCAAGAATCCCCTCAAACTCGTGAAGGGAGTGGCTGAGATGATGGCTGTCGCCTTTGGGACTAGTTCCAGGTGAGATTAGGAAGGGAGAAGAAAGGGGTGAGGTTGGATTGATCACCCTCGGATGACAACCTAAACACTCGATAAGAACAAAACAGAGAAAATACTGAAATCCGAGATACGTTTTCCATTCGTGGGTCATCAATATTTTGAGGGATGAGACCACTCGCGTTGAGATATCACACTAGAGACAGATCATCATAATAAAAATTGCAGTGTTGCTGCTCTCCCCCTTCACTTCAAGTGCCTCCAAGAGAATATGGGAGTGTCTAAGCAGATCTGCCAGATGGTCCCATTTAATCGATATAAGCGTTTCTCGTTCAGTTTGATGTCGACTATCATGTCGACTATCGCTGCTCTGGGTGCTGCAGCCATTCCATCGGCCGGATTATTCACTATGGTATCCACCCCCTTCCCTTCCCCCTCTCCTTCCTCCCCTCTTGCTCATGATGATGATGGCAGGTGATGATTCTCTCTGCTCTCAACGTGCCGATCGAGGACATTTCACTCATCATGTCCATCGATTGGCTACTGTAAGCAGTCACCACCAATCGACAACTGACTTTATTCTCTCCAGTGATCGAATCAAGACGACCATCAATTGTTTGGGAGATTCAGTGGGAGCGAGCAGTGGATCACATTCCCCTCCCTCCCCTTCCCCTCCCGCTTACCGTATCCTTCAGTTATCGATCACTACGCGAAGAAGAGAGGACTAGTGGAGGATGTGACTACGGTCAATGATGAAGAGGAATCGACTCTTGTTTGAATAAATAGGTTGAATGTATCTACCTATTGTCACATTGAGAGCATGGGATCACATCAGCTATTGCTCATCATGAGTTACACTTTCGATCCTCGGGAATGACCTTCTTCCCAATAGGAACGATAACCTTCGAAGTGAGGGGCTGGAGTGATAGTGTGCCATGGGGAATGAATTCCCTTCCCTCCTCAATTCCCCCATCCATTCATCTTTTCTTCTCTCCGATTCCTCTTCCATTCATTATCCAATCATCTCAGATGATGTCCCTCCCCCCTCCTCCTTCTCTTCTCCCTTCTTCTTCTCTCTTCCTCTATCGAATTCGGCGATGATCTCAAGGTAGATCTACAGTTGGTCAAGCACCAAGCCTGTCCCCATAATGGTCAGTCGAGTGATGGGAGGGTTGATCAGTAAAGTTCAGCTCCATTCTTCTCTCTTATTCCACTACCCTTTTCACGACTCACTGTTCCCCTTTTTTCATTGCAACTCTCGTTTTCCAGCCAAGTCTAAGTGGAATCGTAAAATCGAATTCGAGGGAGGAAATGGAAAGAAGGGCCCGAAATTGGAGGAGGCAGAAGAGGGAAGAAAGGGATGCTATTATATTGGAGGAAGAGTCAATGTATTACAGGTATCCCTCATGTACAGTTTACAATTGAGAGATGGAGGAAGGAGAGACCCCCCCCCCCCTTCTCTCATTCCTTCCTCCTTCCACTTTCTAAACTCGTGTCAATGTGTTTTCATACACTACAACAACCGGAAAGAAAGTAGCAGTGTCCGGCAACATGCAAATACAATGGCAAAAACAACGATGGATCGATAGATTACGGTAGTTTGTTCCGTTCAGGAGTTCAGCGGGAACTTCTCCATCTATCTGGAGATCCGTCGGTCGGCCTCTTCTCTTCCTGAGAGATGCGTCAAACAGAATGGAGATGGATGTGGAGGAATCGGATCGTGGTGAGGGGAGGGAGTGCAGGGTGCAAAGTGCACTCTACTCATTGGAAGATCGTTGCGAGAACTGAGAGGTGCACAGTGAACTTGTCACACTGCACTGCGAAACGGTGATGAGAGAAGGGAGGGAAAGGGAGGGGAATTGAAGTAGGAAGTTTATCGGAGGTGTGGCAACGATAGAATAAGTAACTTCCTTGCTTTCGCTTCTGAGGATCAAGTAGATCAAGTCTTTATTTGGCAATTTTCATCGAATAATTAGTTTTCAACCAAGACATTCTTTGAGGAATCTAAATACATATACTACATAATGTTATTCCCTAATCAATTCCCTTCAGTTTGTACTGTGATGCGTGTACTTCATTCGGATCTGCCATCGGAGTCAATGCTCAACTTCTCCTCAATGGAAAGTCGATCGAGTGTGCGGTAGGAGAGTTCCAATCGATATTTATCATCTACCGTATCCAGGATGGTCTCCGTCCGGGAGTCTACGATCATCTAAAACTGAAATTCTGTCTTCCTGATATCGATGAGATTCTGGAGACTCAGGGACTGAATAAGAAGACTCTTCTGTCTCTCATCCAGTCCGAGGTAGTCTCTTCCTTTGGCATGGATTGATCTTTGATCTTTGAAGGATGGTCAATCTTTCGGGTCTCTCTCCCTCTTCTCGACAGTCTTCATCTTCGACGTTGATGTCCGTCGTCAGATGGCATCTCAATCGAGGATCGAGAAGATTTATAGAGAGGAGAACAACAAGAAGAGTCTATTCAAGGCGAGTTCATCACATAACACCTTTCCTCCCTAGATAGGGAGAAAAAGGGTAGCAAACACCTTTTCAACTTCTTCAATTTGTCCAAGGGAGTTTAACGATGAGTAATTGAATTGATCGCTGAACTTATGTGAGAGAGAGAAGGATAGACGAGAGAATGAGCGTGTTGCGCGAATTGACTGATCCACGCCCTGAAGAGAGATGACCTCGAGAGATCAAAGATCAATCTCAGGACGAAGCCCTTCCTTCTGATGTCTATTGGTCCATGCCCTTCAATGCCCTCATCAAAAAGCAGTCTCTTTACATCGGATGCCACAAGATCTATGGCAACATCCAGCTCAAATCGTGATCTTTCCATTCCTCCCTTCCATCCATTGTTGTACCTATAATTAAGCGACTCTTCCATTCAAGTTCCTCTACTTTTTTCATCGATATCCCAGTCCTTTCTCTCCTTTTCCCTGTCTGTAAATGAGTTCTCTCCTTTCCCAAAGAGACTCTTTACAATCTGTTTTACGCCCTCTAATGGTTGTATTGCAAAACCAGAAAGAAACAGTCGTGACTCTACTTTATTGTTATTTAAGATTCAACACTAACTATTTGAAGTTCATTTGAATAAAGTTTAATTATATTTCGCCGAAGGTTCTATGAGAGACAAGACTGATGAAATTGGGTGATCAATCTCTTCTTTGTTCTAGAGTATCGAGTTATATCACGAGATTGATTACACTTTTGTGACGTATTCAGCTAGAGAAGTCACGTCATTACTCAATAGACGGAGTAGTACAAGTTGATAGACTCCGCCCCTAAATGGACGGTAGGAGGAATGGGGGGGGGGGGGGGGGGGGGGGGGGGGGAGGGGGAGGAGAGGGAAGTACTCTGTCTATCTCTCTATCTAGGGGAGGTTTTCTCTATCTTCTTCATAGGAGGTAGTTGGTATCGAGAGAGGAGACCCTTCTGTCTCTCCATTTCACCTCCCATCCCCATACGATGAAGTCCCTTCTCTTCCTCTCCCTTCCCCTTATCGTCCTTTCCATCAATCCCAATGATATCTCAGTCAGAATCGAGAGGCATTTCCCCTGTTCAGCATCCACAGGTCAGTTCAATCTCTCCTTCCTTCTCTTCCTTCTCCTACTCTCTCTTAGTTCACTTTCGCCCTGATTCTCACTGTTCCCCCAATAGCAAAGGGGAAAAGACCAATTTAACACCATATTTCCATCTTCTTCTCCTTCTCTGTCTCAATAGGATGAACATCCTTAATCGCGTATTTCTCTCTATGTTTTCTGACCATTTGCAAGTGATTTTTCTCAACTGGATTAGGGCTACTCTACCCTCCTCGATGAGCGCAGAGAGGAGGGAAGAGGTTGAGTTGGGGGGGGGGGGCGAGGGATGAGGGGATAGAGGGAGGGAAGAGGGAAGGGCGTTCACTCGATTGATTCCTCCTTTTCTGTGCTGCTTAACTCGAGTCCAATTGGGGAAGTGAGTGGATAGATACGAGAAGGGAGGAGAGGGGGAGAGGGGGAGGGGAGAGAGGGGGAGAGGGGGGAGGAGAGGGGAGAGAGGAAGAGAAGGGACAACGATCGGCCTATTCCTCTCAATGACACTCTGAGAAGGAAGGGGACACTTGAGAAACAACCCGGTTCTCACCCCCTAATCTCTCTCATCAATCCATTCCATCCACTAGTCCATCCCATAACCATCCCAATCAACCCCCAATCCATTCCATTATGTTACAGTAGTCGTCAAAACACTAGAGAATCGTGGTAGAATTGTCAATAGATCGAACAGACTTGTGAAGTAGTCAATCCTATTGAAGAAGGGACGAATGAATGATCACGGAAAATAATGGACAACAATTCGATGGAAAGTGATTGAGTTGTGTTGCAGGTCCGAAGAAGGAAAATCTCTTGTTGAAATTCCCGTCGTACAAGCAATTGGGAGTTGATTTCACGGAGGAGATCAATGCCAGTGGGAACAAATGCTTCCGGATGAGTGGAGGAAGAGTCACCGTATGTCATCATTTCCTTGTATTCCCGAATGTAAATATCACATTTATCGTAATGCATAGCGAGGAATAGATGAACGAGATATGATCTATTTCATTTTGGATGATACTAAATTCCTTCAGATCTTCCCTCCGGGTCTCGCTGGAACAAAGAAGTACTATGTCCATCTCGAGACGAGAATTGGAATCCATGGAAAGCCAGAGAGATGTGTCAATGCCGATTCTGAAGGATGTGGAGGAATTGGATCGTGGTGAGTCGAGATTCAGAGTATTCAATCAGAGTCTAAAAAGGATCTCCTTGAATCTAAAGTCAGGAAACGATGGAAATCATTTCTTGATAGGAATCCACTGGAGACTGATGGTTGATTTGTCGAATCAAAATCGGTTCAATAAACATATGATTTTAGTGTGCACTGTGATATCTGCAAGACATACGGTGGTCAACTGAAGAATTTCGTGCAGATCTACCAGGGAAATAGACCCGCCCAGTGCTCTGCCCAGGTGAGATTTCACTCGTCCTCTGATCTCAATCCATCGATGGTCTAATGATTTCCTTCTCCTCACAGGGTCTCCCTTCTGGTGAGTACGAGGATCTCTCCCTTCGAGTGTGTCTTCCCTCCAAGAATGAACTCCTTCCCTTCCTTGACCAGGTGAGAATCTCCTTCCCCTCCCCGTCCTCCCTCCCCTCTCCCCCCCCCTTCCCCTCACCCTCCCCCCTCCCTCCCTCCCTTCCCCTCCCCCTCCCCCCACCCCCCCCCCCCTTCCCCCTCTCCCCTCCTCCTCCATCCCCTCCATATTCCTCCCTTCTCAGAATGCGAATCGTGCCGAGCAACTGTGGGATCTCTTCGTGAGCAGCAGAGCCAGATCTGGAGTGAGTTGATTTGGGATGGATGAAGGATTAGTCCACTTTTTCTCCTCTCAACACTAAGTTTCGGACTCATGAATGTATAAATTTCTATTCCATCCCCCATAATTTCCATCCATCTTCAGGAGATTCCTCTTGTGATTGCTGCCCGTATATTTGATCGACCAATCAATAATCTTCCTGCCTCGGAGATCAATGATCTCATTCATGGATCGAAGACGGGAATGATTGGATGCCATTGGATCTACGCCACTGTCTCTCAGAACAACTAACCCCTCCCTTCTCTTCTTCTCTTCTTCTCTCTAGTCCTCTTCCCCCTCTCTCTCTCTTAGTTCAGTAATTCGCCCTTCCTAATCTAAATATGAATTTATGACGCGGGTGCACAACACAATTCACCTTTTCCTCCCTTTACAAGTCCCCTCTCACATATCCATTCGTTTTCCCCCCTCAAACCCCTAGTTTTTTCTCTTATATTTTTTTCTTTTTCAAATTGTCTTGTATATATTCAGATGGATTCTCTATCTATTATCTGAAGATCGAAAAGATGATAAACACTGAGATTCGAGGTGGTTTGAAACAAGAGAATAACTCGAAGTGATCCCATTCCATCCCTTTCTCTTTCCATTCCATTCGCTCTCATTGGGAGAAAGTTAAGCTACAAAGCTGATCTCGATTCTCTTAAAGAGGGAGGGAGAGGGGGGGGGGGAGGGGGAGGCGGATCGGTAAAGGCAGGGAAATATCCACAGACTTTCTCTCCTAATCCCGACCCTTTCTCCTTTCTCATCGATGCTCTTACTACTCCTTCTCCCTTCTGTCGTCTTCTCATCTTTCTGTGGCCAGCAAGCAGTCCCATTCACCTTCCAAGTCAGTTTCCCTCCTTCTTCTCCCCCCCCCCCCCCCTTCCCCCCCTCCCCTCCTCCCCCCTCCCCCCTCCCCCCTTCTCCTCTTCTTCTCATCTCAAAGTTCATTCACTTCATGTTTACACCTTCTCTCTCAAAACTAGCAACGAATTGACGTGATTCCCCCTATCATCGACGGTTTTGATGGAGGGAACTCAGAGCATAACAAGTTTCTCCTCTCACTCATTCTTCTTCCCCCTCAGAAGGAATGGAGGGACAGTCACCCCCTTCCCCCTCCCAGTTGTACTCGTAGATCAATCACTCTCACGAGAACTACTCGTGTAGAAGGAGGAGCATAGTGTGCATCTTGACCTTCTCTCTGGACTCTCGGAAGATCAAAGATCATTCAGGCCCTCAAGAGTGGCCAGCCAGTTTTGGGTTGCGCCCGACCTCGCTGCTTTGGAGTGGGGACCACGAATGGAACTGGTGAGAATGGCGGAGGGAAGGAGAAGGAGGGGGAGGGGGAGGGGGGAAGGGGGATGGTAAGGGGAGAGATCGAGAGTGGAGTAATTGCAGGGGAACCTGCTCAGTTCTATCGCATCCATGGGAAGGAGGATGGATATATGAAGAAGAGCGAGGGAGAGAAGGGAGGAAGGAATGAAATGGCTGTGAGTTGAGAAGAGAATCTAGACAGAGCTAACATCACTGGATCAGAATGATTGTCAAAGTTCAGATGGGAGATAGTGTTGCCGGATTTAGAGCGGCAAAATAGCATGCAAGACACAGACATCACTATTCGATCCAGCAAGAGATCAAAGATCAATCTCATCCCATTCAGGCGTGTTCCATGTCCTTCTCCTCCTCTTCTTGTGGAATCGGTCAATGGGTGGGAGGAATCGCCCCTCAGGCTGATGTGAAGAGCAAGTCAGTACTCTACTCATCCATTCTCATCCATTCCAATGCTCACCCATGCCATCATCCCAACGTAATCTTCAGGTCTCAGCTCCGTTGTTGTGCGTACGGTCCTCTTCTGCAGTCTGAAGACCGGGGAATAGCCACGGTGAAACCAGGGCAATTGGTCGTCGGAGGAGAGGTATCTAAGATCCATTGATGAAAATGGGCGTAGACAGGAAAATCATATTGAGTGCTCACAGTCGTGATAGTCCATCAGATTCGTTTCCACGACTTCTATTCTCTCATCTATGCCGTTCAGCGATGAATTCCAGTACCATGAGGGGAATTAACGATTCAATCAATTTTATACCGTACTCCCTCCTACCGTATCCCTCTCTTCAGGTGATAGACGGAGGCAGAGTGGTCGCATTCGACTACGTGGCTGATCTAGCGAAGACCGTGAAAGCGGACGGGAGGTCAGTCGCCCCCCCCCCCTTCCCCCTCATTGTATCCTGTTCCAGTGTGGAATACAACGTGGCCCTTCGTCGTATGAGCTGCTTCGACGAACCCATTGGTTGGTCATTAATTCATTTCAAAGTTCATTCATTCGCTCTTCGAAACTCCTGCATCATTTATTGCTGAGAAATGCGTAGGTGATCGATAATTTCCCTTCCAGGCTCCTCATCAGTCTCAGATATCATCGGAGAGCCTTCCGATCTTTCCCTCCAGCAAGTGACTGAGAAACCCGTTGTGAGTATCATTCCCCCTCTCCTTAATAATTCTTCTCCATCTCAGCCCTACTCTCCATGGGCCAATCCTCCTCCCCAGCGCTTCGCCCATCCTCCTCCTCCTCCTCCCCCTCCCCACCATCCTCGTCCTACCGTAAGATGATCCACTACCGTACTCCAAGTCTCATTTTCCATTCAGGAGCAGGGTGTCACTGCCTATCCCGGTCAGCCTCGCGGTCTCCAGCCCGAACCCCTGGAGGGAAATCCGACGGTCGCAAGGGTCGTGACTCCGCCCCCTCGGGTCGTCCCAGCTGCACCCCCTCAGTATCCGCAGCAAACGACGGAGCAGCTGCAGCAACAGCAGTTGGCCGCCCAGCAGACTGCAGCACTGGCCTATCTCAATCCACACATGAACCGTGAGAGAATCACTCCCAGATGAAGGGAATCTCCCCAATTGCAGCTATGATGGCACAGCTGCAGCAACAACAGCAGCAACTTGCGAAGCAGCAGCAGGTATGATCTATCCATCAATCGATAAGTGAATGACTACCGTAACTATTTTACTGTCCCTTCTACTTGTAATCATGACTACAGTATCCTCCAAACAAACTCGATTTCTGAATGTCTACCGTACCCTTCAGGAGCTCATCGTAGCCCAGCAGCAACTTCTTTCTGCACAGCAACAGCAGCAACAACAACAGACTGCAGCCCCCGCCCCAAAGGGAGTTGATGGTCCCCTCGGGGGACAGTCAGCCATGAGACCCCTTCTTCCCATGAATGCACTTGGACAACCAAGTGAGATACAGTATCCAGCCATCTACCGTATTCCCATCCATCCTATCGTATCCCATCAATCATTAATTTTTCAGTGCCTGCAATGCCTCGTCTTCCCAAGCTCGAGGAGCTACCAAAATTGAATATTCCATCGATTGAGCAGGTTGAGAATGCCATCCCCCCTTTGGAGAAGGCCGTTCTCACTACAGTAGCCAGATTCTTCGGAGTACTGTAATCTAATCACTCTATTGAGTGATACCCTAATAATCTCCTAATGTGCAATTGAAAGGTTCCCATTGAACCCATTGTGTGTGTGTGCAATCAAAGACCCAAACGAGTATCTCTCTGATAAATAATAATATTTATCCCATACGTTCTCAACAAGGAATAAATGGCAAGGGATAGGGGAAGGAGCACAGACTACCCTACATTGATCTACGAATATTGATTGATTTCCCGAGATGAGAATATGATATACATGCACTATCTGAACATAGAGAGACTATCTTTGTATGGCAAACAAGTAAACACAATACTAAGAGAGGGCGAAAGGGGGGCATAGATACAGGGGATCCTCTCTATAGGGGGATATTGCCGTGCTTCTTCTTGGGATTCTTCAGTTTCTTGCTCTCGAGCATGTTCAGATCCTCACAGATTCGACGACGAGTCTCAGAGGGAATGATGATGTCATCGACGAAACCTGAGAAGGGAGAGGGCATTGGTAATGACTCCAGTCAAAATGAATTACGATCTAGAACTTCAACTCTATACGAATGGAATGAACACGTCTACATGAAGGTCATCAGAATTACTAAATAGTAGGCAAGTTTGTCTTTTTCGCCTTCCCAGATTCACCAAAAGTGTCTCTATGCTCACCTCTGACAGCAGCTGGGAATGGATTGGAGAACAACTCCGTGTATTCCTCCTCGTGCTTCACTGCATTCTCCTTGTCGTTGCGGAAGAGAATAGAGACTGCGCCCTGAATGTAGGAGATATCACTCACACATTCCCCTTTCAATGATTGGTTATACTGATTGAATCATTGATTGAAATATAAATAACATGTAATCAAACGATTGATAATTCACTTAGTTCTCCCCCTCCCTTTCCCCTTCTCCCTCACCTTGGCTCCCATCACAGCCACTTCAGCCGTGGGCCATGCGTAGTTGAGATCTCCTCTCAGATGCTTCGATGCCATCACATCGTATGCTCCTCCGAATGCCTGAAACACAATCAATCGATAATCCTCCCCTTGTCCTTCCATCCTTCTCTTCATATCGTAATCGATAACCCATCAAATATTAGTCATCAGTAATCCCCTTCCTACTGTACCTTTCTGGTGATCACGGTGATCTTGGGTACGGTGGCCTCTGCGTACGCGTACAGGAGCTTGGCACCGTGACGGATGATACCACCGTATTCCTGGAGAGAGATCATTAATTAATTGCATAAAGATGAAGATTAGGTACAATACATCGCGAAAGACACTACAGTTCAATCAGCTTTTCCATTGGGAGTCCAGACTCTCAAGTGAAGCCTCGTTATAATATATCCTCACAAGGAGGGGGAAGGGGGAGGGGGGGGGCTACGGTACCTGGGCGGTTCCGGGCAGGAATCCGGGCACGTCGACGAGGGTGATGATGGGGATGTTGAAGGCGTCGCAGAATCTGACGAAGCGAGCGCCCTTGATCGATGAGTTGATGTCGAGGCAACCTGAGGAGGAAAGGGAGGGGGTTATGGTGGATGAGAGAATCGACTCTTGCCACTATCTATCTATATCCTCAACACACCAGATTCAGTGAAAAGTTATCAACTCGAGTTGGTTTAATAAATATTTAATGAGAAAAATACTGAATGACTGAAACCATATTCGAATAAATAAGATAGTGAAACAAATTGTGACTAACCAGCAGCGAACTTGGGGTTATTGCCCACGACTCCGACTGTTCTTCCATTCATTCTCGCAAATCCCACAACGATATTCTTGGCGTAGTCAGGCATAATCTCGAAGAAGTCTCCCTCATCCACCAGAGACAGAACCACGTCCTTCATGTTGTACGCAGCAGTACTCTCGAGAGGAACCACCGTGTCCAGGGAGGGCACGACACGATACCTGAGGAGGCATCAGTTAAATCAATCATTCCAATTAAATCCTTAATCAATTCAAGAAACGGTATATGTATGACAAAAATGTAGCACTCTTGTCAGGAGACTAGGGATAAAATAAAACGTAACGATCTCCGAAATAAATATAAAACATATTGACTATAGATATAGATAATGACTAAAGATATCAAAGGAATGGCAATTAACCATGGGTCATCGCATGCTCTGATGGGCGAGGCATCGGTGTTGGATAGAGGGAGATAGTTGAACAACTCTCGCATATTCATAAGGGCATCCACGTCGTTCTCGAAGGCGCCATGGGCCACTCCTGAAGGCAATCACACAATATCGGTAAAAAAGATCCAACTTCTTGTAAATCTTACAAGTCCGTCTTCATAAATCATGTAATCTAACAAGGCCCCCCCCCCTCTCCCTCTCTCCTGACTGACCAGAGGTGACAGTATGAGTCTTGGCTCCTCCCAATTCCTCTTGAGTCACTTCCTCATTCGTGACTGCCTTCACTACATCGGGGCCAGTGATGAAGAGATAGGAAGAGTCACGCACCTACAATCATCACACTTTCCCATATTGAGGAGTATTTATTCACATCAAACATCTCTCAATTTGCATCGATTGATATCAAGTGAAGATTCCTTCATTCAATCGACAATCGTCTCTCATTATCTACCGTACCATGAAGGTGAAGTCAGTGAGTGCGGGAGAGTAGACAGCTCCTCCTGCACATGGACCCATGATGAGGGAGATCTGAGGTACCACTCCTGAGGCCATCACGTTCGCCTGCAGGAATACACCCATTACATAAATTCCTTCAGAAATACAAGCAAATACGCACTCGGAAAGATACCAACATTGCTACTAGTAGAAATTTCTTTTCAATCGTAGCTTTTTGGCATGCAATTACAAGCAAACATGGTTGAACGTGGGATTCTACGGAAATACTTCCAATTAAGTCCATTTAATAAATTCTTGCCGTTAAACCATGCCATTGTCGATTATAAGGTGATATATATTTGCTGCTCCAATCGTCCCTTCCCTCAATTAACCTGGAAGATATCAGCATAGCCAGCGAGTGACTCTACTCCCTCCTGGATACGAGCTCCGCCAGAGTCATTCAGTCCAATCACGGGAGCTCCCACCAGCATCGCGTCCTCAAAACAACCATTACTCAATTATCAAAGTTCACACATCTCTCGTTTATCGAGTATCGGCATGCCATATCAACCGAACCATACGTTGCCGTCAATTTCGGATAATATAACAGATAAAATTAAGTCAGATTTGAGATTATTCATAAATAGAATGTTAATGCGCATATTTTGGCATTACTCTGTCTCAAGATCAACGTTGTCTCGAAATCCCGACTATAAAAAACTGAAAACCAAGTATCGTCCGTACCTTCATGATCTTGACGATCTTCTTCGCATGGATGGACGATAGAGAGCCTCCGAACACGGTGAAATCCTGCCAATCAATCGATAATCATCCTTCCCTATCTCCCTCTTGACCTACCTGTGAGAAGAGGAAGACTGTTCGGCCTGCGATCTGAGCACGACCAGTCACTACCGAGTCACCAGGGTACTGCAATCGAGAGATGCATAGTTCAGTCTCTTTCCATCAGACCAGTTGTATTTCTTCGCTATTGGTCGCAATCGACCATCGCTGTTCCAATCAACAGCTATAATATATTTCAGCAAAACGCGAATCTTTAAAATTTAACTCCAAGGAATCGCACTTTGTAAACGACATGGAAAAAAATCATACAAAGATTTAGATTCTCGATCAATTTCAGTCTTCAATAACCCTCTACAAGTCGATATCTCTTCTCTCTCTCCACTCACCTTCTCCTTCTGCATTCCAAAGTCAGTGCAAGTGTGCTCCGCGAACATATCGTACTCCCTGAAGCTTCCCGGGTCAACCAACAGCTCGATCCTCTCACGGGCAGTCAGTTTGCCCTGAGGGAAGGTGGGTTATCGATTGGTAGGAGAGGGAGATACAGTACCCTCTTGTGCTGAGCATCGATCCTCTTCTGGCCTCCACCGAGCAGGGCCTTCTCGCGAGTCTTCTCGATCTTCTCAGCCACCTCAATCAGGGAGGGTAATGGGGGAGAAGGAAGAGACCATTCCATCAACAATTACACTTGAATATTCAATTCCAATAAAAAAAAATCATATAAAATCCCTTGAGAGTGTGCTGGATGGAGGAAGTGGCGCGAGTGGCCATCTGCATGCCCTGAAATATCAAATTGAATAGTTTTATTCGGTAAATATTTACTTTCAAAATACATTTTAAATGGATAAACTGACCCTAGGGAGCGAGAAGATGGCCGATCGGGCATAGCGAGACAGCATCTTGATTGATAATTACCTGCAAGAGAGATGATTAGGAAGGGTCTAGACTGATGAGACAGAGTAAGTAGAGAGAGGAGGAGGAAGTCATCGTGTGTTCTCAATGGACACTAGCGTGATCAACACATTGGAGATAAGAAGGGAGAGGAATCGATGGACTAGCGGTTCATTTGAGAGCGAGAGAGATGCAAAGAACGAGCAACGAGAAGGAGAGAGAAGGTAAGGGAAGGGAGAAGGTTATCAGGCGAGCGACTACTTTCTCAACGATTAGCGTTATCTTACAAGTGAACCCGCAAACAGCTCTGCGAAATCGCTAATTTTTAGTATACCACAGAAAGAGTATAACGATGCAAAATAAGAGTGCAATGCAGTGCGAGAGAAGAGGGAAGACAAGTGACAGAGAGTTTGAACCTCATGGCCCCTTCTCTCTCTCCTCCCTTCCCTTCTCTCCCTTCGCGTGTCTCAATTCGAGTTGCACGTACTCCTGGCCCCTGTTATGCACCCCTCAACGTGTCTCCCTTCCTCCACTCGGCAATCACAACTTTACACCATTGCACTCTACCATACACGATCGAACGCACAACCAAAGAACTTCCTCTCATGAGGCATCCCATTCAGACGCCCCATTGTATTTATATGGGAATTTCACAAGAATCGAGAAAGTATAAAAGAGAATGGAGAAGAACAACGCCTATTTCGAGAGTCCCATTCACAATTCTCCTTCTCTTCCTATTTCCGTGATCCATAGCTTGCGTATTTCAAATGGGAATGCATCTATCGAGTATAAATTCGTCAAGAAAAACGCGCTGGTAGTGCTTAGCAACACTCCCAATTCTCGTTCCCTGCTCTAGTTCTCAATGAGAACTGCTCATTCATAACTTCCTTTTTCTATTTCTCACTTCGAAAAGGCGATTATTTCCCAATACAATAACAGCTTTGTTGGACTAGGCCGTGTTCTTCGGTGTGAGTCATCCACGAGAGAGAGAGAGAGAGAGAGAGAGAGAGAGAGAGAGAGAGAGAGAGAGAGAGAGGGGGGGGGTATACAAGGGAGAAGGCTAGAGATATTCGGCAAACAATCCACGGACCCTCTTTAGCTCGTTCCTCTCAATTCATTCATTCACGGTAGATCAAGAGAAAGTCAAACCGAGTCTGTGCGCACTCTCTACTCAATTGTTCTCCGTTTTCGCCCACTCATCGTTCACTGACAATCATTTTTACGCAATTGAACAGGTTTTCCAGTGTCGAAATGTCCTTCGAGAGAACTCCCGTGGAAAACTTCAAGACTCTCGTTGGAGAGGCAACTGACTACCACCAAGCGGCAGTTGGCAATGGAAAGCTGTGGATATTCAGCCGCAAGTGTGAGTTAGACTTAATGATAATATGAGGAGAGAGAAAGAACCAGCCGAGGATACTGACTTTACTCGTCTAAGAATAAAGGAAAGTAATAATTAACTACTGACCCGTTTGCTTCAGTCGCCGAGCAGACTGCCTTCAACTGGGGTCACCGAGTCCACTTCACTGGAGGCTACGCTATCGCCTACGACCCTCAAACGAAGAAGTTCGAGGCACCCGTAAAGGTAAGCACGATTTGCGAGACTTGTAAGAGATAACAGCAAGGAGCGTGACTTTAGAAGGATACGAGTAGCTATCCGGAGCGAAAAACATGCAACAACGATAAGCGGAACGTGCTGAAAACGGAGCAAACATGAGAAAATTCAATCGATTTTTAAAACCAAACCAAAACGTTAATTGCACGATACACCACTAGAGTGCACAGCACCAAGTTACAGTACCTTTGCGACAAATCTAATATTGATTTTCTTTTACTATTTATTTTACTAATATTTTTCACCAATAAAACTATTTAAAGTGCACATATAACTTCTCATTGTAGGTTCCGGCCATCTCCTCAGAAGAGGACGCTGAGGAGTTCATCTTCACCCACGATGGACACATCTATCTCCTTCTCACGAATGCTTTCGGAGAACCGGCCTTCCGTTCACTTCACAAATGGAATGAGAAATCATGGGAGAAATTTGCTGAGTTCGGAGTGAGTTTATTGGGATGTTCCACGGATATTTAGCCCTTTACTCCAGCTTTATCATCTCATGGTGAGATGTTCCATTGCAGTCTCCTTCTGCTGGAGAGGCTCGTAGTCACATCTACTGGGCTCTCGCTGATGGAAATCACAAGGGAGACAAAATCATCACTGGAAGGGGAGATTTCATCAAGGTATCTACCGTAATCCCCTTCCCTCATCTCATTCCCACTTTCAGGTCTATCGACTCAAGATCGATGGGAGCAGCGCATCAATCGATCTGGAGCACACCGTACCCCAGGAGGTCAACGTTCTCGTGAGTTCTAGTTTCATCTATCGATTGAAGCTCCTGATTACAGTATGCCTGTCCCGTGGGAGGAGTCGTCTCGGGAGATTCTCTTCTAATCTCATTGGGAGTGCATGGATGTGGATTCAGATGGGAGAACAACCGATTCATCAAGGTCGATCTGTCCAAGAAAGAGGCTGATGAAGTACAAGTTAGTTATCGATCAGTCTTATCTCCGTCTACCGTAATCCTCATCAGGTAGAGGGAGAGTACGATTCGCTTCCTTCCTTCGGTTTCTCCGGTCCCTTCCTCAAGGCTCTCACTAAGGATGGTCAATGGGTTGCCATCGGAGGATCCACTCAGGTATCGATCCATCGTGTGGTTACGGTAGATCAATCACTAATTACAGGTCGGTATGACTGGCTCCAAGTTCAACGACCAAGTATGGAAGTTGTCCGGTCTCCAGGATAAGCTGGAGTGGACCAAGTGTGATATGGTAGGCTACAGTACTCGATCGATTGATGAATACCGTAATCTGTTCAGTGTGTCCCTGAGAAGGAAGGGGATGACTTCGTTGCGGCGTTTGACGAATCGAATGGAAGACTCTACGTGGTGACGAATGATGCCGTTCACTCTGCTCATATCTGAGATACCCCCCCCCCCCCCCTTCTCCCTCTCCTACTTTCTAATTGGTTGTCGTGTGGATATTGTATGATACGGATTTATTGTGAACATAATAAGAAGCATTAATTATCGGCGACCATCTCATCCCAATTCGATTTCGCTCCGATTCCCAGCATGGATCTCTTCCTTTCACTCTTTGTCTGACGACCATCGAGGGAATGAATGGATTGATAGTGGGACGGATGAATTCCCATTGAAATTAATAGTTATTTCTTTCTATCTTTCATCGCTCTTTTCCTCGGCAGATCACGACTTTCTTTTGACGACATCAGTTTTCGCTTGTGTGGATGGGATGTATCGAGATCAGAGATAGAAGATAGCTCTGATTCAACATCAATGGGGTGAGTACTGGTAGATGCCAATTTTTAGAGAGTAATTGTACTTTCTTTGCTGAGATACCCTCATCCCTCCATCCTTTGTCTGTCCATTCTTATCTCAATCCCCCAAAGAAGAAAACAGATTCGAATAGGATGATGCTATCTCATTGTGAGTCACAACAATAACAGCAACATGTTTTGAGACCTCGAGATGAATTGATTATAAAAGAGGAGAAAATGGAAGGGTAGATCACAGCTCATCCGAGATGAATTCCCTCCATTCCATCCATTTTCTTCTCCTTCTCGTATTTTCACCGCTCATCACCTCTTTCCTCCTTCAGAGTGAGTTCATCCCTTCATTCATCTGATCTTTCTCAGATCGTCCAAATATCCCGGAGACTCTCCATCCCAATCACCCCTACATTCCCTTCACTCTTCCTCCTTCTCATTCTGACGATGTCACCATTGGAGTTGATTAAGTCACTCCTCAATCTGGAATCACAATGGGAATGAATGATAGAGTGACTCCCGATGATACTATCACCCTCAATCACCGTCATCCAGTAGATGATGTCACAATGGGGAATGACGGCGTGACGTTCGGTCACCATCGTCGTACTCAGCAACCGCCTATTGTCACCGATGGAATCATTGATCCCTTCACTGATGGTGTCTTCCCCACAGCACCTCCAGCCATGGAATGAGACAGTCACTGATACCACTTGTATGTACATTATGTAATATCAATCGTAACAATAAATCACAGTAATTCGTCAATCCGGAATTCAGAAATACTGATGCATCCTTCTTGTAAGTATTCTCGGCTACCATTTTGAGTCTCATCTATCCCCTTCGCAACATCGGATAAGAGCCGTGAATAAAACACACGAAAAAACCATCGATATCCAAATCTTGTATAGTATGGAGACGTGCATAACAAATTGAATTTTGAGAGGACAGTTACATCTCACAATTGCGATCTTTTCTTCTCGTAAGGGAGGGGAGGGGGGAGGGGGGGAAGAAGGGTCGAATCCATTCCCGATAGCATATAAACGATTGGCTGCTATTCTCATGCAGCAAAGAGTCGATAGAATGCCAGGTAAGTTCAATAGTGAGAGGAAACTCCAAGAAGGGGCGGGGGGATTAGAGGGTGAACTCTCATTGGATGTTGGATTGAAGACTCGTGCAGAGAAAATTGGAACATTTAACTTGAAGGACGATCGAATCTCAGATCATAGCCAGCATCTTAATATGGGGATTATGCCTGAGTTTATGAGGTGAGGGTATAATTATGGACTCGTCGAGACCATTCTCATCCATTTCAGAGGCTATGAACACGTTCATTCGATTGCATAGTATACTATACACTTGTATCACTTGTATTTCACTTGTATATTGTATATTAGAACTTCAACGAATTGTTGATCATCTTTCGATTCCATCTAACCTCCCTTCTTAGTCATTGCACACATATTTATCTATAACTTATTCAACCACGCCTCTCCTTGCAATCACTAGTTCAATAATTGCTTCCCTTCTAACGCTCGATCCCACCTACTCTAAATAATGTGCCCTTTGATACAATAATCCTCCATTCATTGATGTATTTCCAATTAGTTATCGTTCAGTCTTTATCCAAGAAAAAGGCAAGGTATGCAAAACTCAAGCTCCCTTTATATTAGAAATTTTTTTATTCTTATTTTTTTATTATTTTTTTATTAAAGTGATAAATTATTTCAGTGAATTCATTTGCTTGAATGCCAACGATAGTCCAGATGTCTTTATCAGTTTTGATCATTGAGACTGAAGGGAAGAATTACTCACGGAGACGAATAAGACATGCAATTCAAGAAAATGAAGATCACATGATCAGATCACAAATACTGTCCGAGGTTTAAAAAAGAGGAAACGGATTGAATTCGAGTACACGTGCCTCAAAAGGCACATTTCATCGAAGTCATTCAGTTTCACATCGAACTAACATTCAGTGACTTAAAGATCTGTTTAGTGTACTCAAATTTGCTGACAGAATTTTGTTACTCACAATCTGCTCGTTTGAAATCAACCATGGCAAAATCCGCTTAACAGTGTTTGTGATTGAGCTTCTTATCTTTTGGTATCACTGCGGTCAATGGTCATATCTTGATGAGTCAGAATGCGTCTCTATCTCAACTCTGACTAATACATTCTTGAAGCACTTATCTCCTTCTATATAAAAGAGTGCGGTTGAAGTGATCGATTGAAGAAGATGGACGATTCTCCAGTTCTGATCATTCCATACACTGATTATCCTCGTGAATTCATCCATGATATCGACATAAAACTGAACGGACAAAGAAGAATTGCTGAATTCTCGGTTAGATTTAATTATTGTTTGTCATTGAATGAATTTAATTTCAGGTTACTGCAGATCGAGAGATCCTTCTCAATAGCAGAGCAAATGCTCGAATTCTAATCGATAAACGAGTGAATAAAACGTTGAAAATCGATCTGAAGAAGGGAATTGAGTCTATTATCAGACAGGTTATTATTGTTCTCTCTCTAGATAGAGTGTGTTTATTGCAGGAATTAGAGGAGGAGGCCTGTCTGAATATTCTTCTCAAATGGGCTTGTCTTCAAAAGGGAGATAATCTCAAGGAGGTTGGTCACTACTGGTCCTTCCTCATTTCTGTTTCTCACTCACTCAGATATTCGACAATGCTGAATTTGTTGGTTGGCAGGGAACATTCAGAAGGATCGCTGCCTCCATTATTTCCAAGGTTAGCATTTTTTCTCAATACAGTTTTATTGACTTCCTACAGGATGCAATGGGAATAATAGCCATCAAAGTGGACGGAGTCATATTTCTCAGTGAAACAGTCAATAGGTTCGCTACATTCCTATCAATCTTTCACTAATCGATTGAAGATACGGTGAAAACGACTCCCGATGGGAGGAGGAGGCACCATTCTATGAAGGATTCGCCCATTTCAAGTATAAACAAGTGATGACAACCAACTCAGAAGGGAAAGTAGATCATGACAATCCAATCAATAATCGATCAAAGTTCCAAGTACTTCATCATCTTATTCCTGTCAGTCATCAATGTCTTCAGGTGATGGTTCGATCTCAGCTCGTGAACGATTCATTGGATGAGTCTATTCATCTCTTAGTCGGATCGACGGTGGAAGCACTCACACAGCAAGGTAATCAACCAATAGGGTAACTGATCTGAATGAGATATTCAGGAGAGCCGGTCGAGTTCAAAACCATTCACAAAAAGGCAGCTATATGGAAGCCAAATAAGACGGATGGGGCTATCTTCAGGTCTGCAATCTGAACGAAGCAACGTTGAAATATGACTTCAGAAACCTGAATTGTCTTCTTCGCTGTGATTTGACTGACTTGAAATGGATCATATTTGGAGCGAGAAGTGATGATTATTTACTCAGTAGAGTATGGAAGAGACTTCCCTTATACAGTCATACCTTCCCATTTCAGACAATGACGAGAGGAAGAGAGGAGTTAGAGGAGCTTGTGAATGATTCCCACAAGATATCTTATATGTCACTGTTCGATATTCTGAAGGGAATCAAGAAGTTTCTCTCTGAGGCAGATGTGTCCAGTTGTGTTGTTGAATTTCCAGTGGAGACTGAGGTGATACAATCTCATGAATCTTCCTTCCAATTCAGTTTCCAGGATGGAAAATTCATTCAAATCTCAGCGGCATCTGAATCAGAGACTAGAGGAATTCTGACAGAAGAATTCAAGAGAAGATTCAGCATTGAGTGATCAATTTGTCTATCGCTCGTATTCCGTTTCAGACATTCCATTCACCATAGTTCAATCGATTAGAGGTCAGAGCTTGATTCTACATATTTTTTTGCTTCTATCTTTTCTTTTCACAACTCCAACCAAAGTGTACCTTAAATATGCTTGCTTCTTTATTCTATTTATGAATTTTTTTATTGTCAACGATTTATTGAATAGATACAAAAGGATACGATGAATGTGATAGTGGTGTCTAGATGGGACAGATGGTCTAGTTTGCTCCTGCAGAGTATGGCTGGGGAGCTGCGGCTGCAGGGACGGTGTATCCGGTTGCAGGGGCTACAGGAGGGGAGGAGTGCTGCTGGGGCTGCTGAGGGGGCTGAGCGTACGCCTGAATGGAAGAGGAGAAGGTGGAAGCAGAATGCAAGGTCTGATGGGAATTTACTATAGATACATAGCTTAGATGATTCTAGTCGGTTAGAGCGATGAGAATCATACGAAAATTGAGGTCTCGTCTTGAATGCTATGCAGATGTACACGTTTGCTGACAAGGTCTACCGTATATTCTCGATTTTATCATCCATTTCGCTAATTTTCCTTGTTTTGTCTACACCTGATTGCCCTCGTCCTTTGACGTATGGGTGGGATGGTACCTGGTAGGCTCCCCAGGTGGGGACAGGAACGGGAACTGCGTAGACTGGAGGAGGAGGAAGCTGACGACGAGGTGCACAGCAGAGACACTGGAAGATATACGGTAGGACGAAGGAGGGATACCGTACCTTGAGGTTTCTGAAGTTCTTGATGGGCTCAAAGTTCTCGAGGGAGTCTCTGTCTCCTCTCTTGTACTCGGCTGCCTTCTCCTCAACTCCTCTCTTCTCACGACGAGCCTGAAAGGGATACTCTAGTGAAGGGGGGAGGATACGGTAGAGGGACGATCGATAACTGAGAGAGACAGACGTAGTCATCGTCGTGGGAATCCTCCCAGCTGTCGGAGTGAGAATCCTTATCGAAGTGGTCGATCACACTCAGGAATCCGAAGATGTCCTCCTGAAGAGAAGGGTATGGGGTACGGTAGGGGTAGATCACTCACATTTCTGGTGGACTGGTCTCTTCTGGCTGCATTCTGGCAGCAGACCATACACGAGTCCTCGTCGGCAGCGGCCACGTCGGCGCATCTCAAGAGAGGAGTCATTCGACTATGATTATCGACAAAGAAACGAGATTCAAGAGAGTAGAATGTCAATGGAGTTACGAGGAGAAGAAGTTGATGCAGTAGAAGCAAAACATTAGAGATCCGAGAAGGAATGAGATTCCCTTCGTCATGAAATAAGGTCCAGAGGGAGGGGGAACTCACTTGACTCGTCTGGCCTTGTTGCGGCCTCTTCTTCCTCCCTCAACCACCACGAGAACAGACGCGTCCAGATCGCATACGTTTCCTGCCAATCCAACCAATCAATACACTGACCTACCGTAACTCCTTCTCCATCTACCGTATCCCCATCAACTCACTATCGACGATGGGATTTGCTCCTCCATTCCATCCTCCCCATCTTCCTCCTCGATGATGACGATGGCCATCTGCCTCCGTCTCCTTCACTGCGCCCTCAACCTTCGGCTGTAATCGGATACCGTAACCCTACCGTACCCACCCCTTAGAGTACCGTACTCTCCCCTCTACCGTACCTTGGGAGAGGTGGCTGCAAGGGCGATGGCTGTACAGCTGAGAAGGACGAGGACTGTTCTCATCTTCAGTAAGGAGAAGGGAGAGGAGAGTGGAGTTGGGATGATGGAAGGAGCTTTTATACTCTGTCAGGGGGAATTAGAGGGGAGACAGGGAAAAAGAGAGGAGGAATGTAGATAGGAGAAGAGACCGATTCAGAGAACGAATTGACTCATCGGGGAGGGAGAGATCAGAACACAAATGGTCTCACTAACCGAATTTCATTGTTCATTTGCTATTCCATAATGGTTAGCCATGAAAGATGAGATACTAGGCAGTTCGTGTGAATTTGTATACGTTTGCAGCGTGGATCAGTCTCCATCCTTGTTACCAGACTAGAAATCTGGAAACCTCCCATCACACTACTCATTAATTAGTCTGAACTTAATGAATGACATGAGCCCTTCTATCTACAGATTCTTCTATCTTTGTAATTAATGTTTACAGCTAATGATCTCTGATTTTTTCAAGGTGATGTCCAGATGTTCCATCTCTCCTCTCTTCTCACTCTTCGATCTCTTCTTTCCCTCCTTCAATTCATCACTTCTTCCTTCTCTCTTATCTCATCCTCTGTTGCATTGTGAAATAGAGCGGAGTCTGAGAGGAAGAAGAAGATGAGAGATTGCAATCAGATGATTAAGTCTTTTGAAATAGAGTTTGATCCGGAAATTATTCTCTATAGTATGGTAACTTCCTGGTTTTGATGAACTAATGGATGAAAGAAATCGTCAGTGGTTTGGAGTTGCAACTACTCTGTTATGCAATTTCCTGCCGTGTTTGGCTTTGAATACTAGGAGATTTCGTTGAGTGGAAAGTCCTTTAGAACATTTTATTCATTCAAATTAGACTAGAGACAATGAGAATAAAGAATCATTCAGGGAAACTAAGAAATAAATTAACATATCCTTGAGTCGATAAAATAAAGATAGAATGGCAGAATATTTAGATAGGGATAGAGTGAAAAGATCACGACACTTCAGATCTACATATTCCACATAGAAAAAATATGCATATGTATGTCTACATAGAATGTACAGAAACACAGAAAATGATCCGTATCGGGAGGAAAAAAATTCCGATACACTGTGAGAGATAAGACTAGTAGGTAGAGAGTCTGATGTATCAACAGAATGATAACGATGGATTTGGCAATATCTGTCTGATGTTGGAATGGAAAGAGATCGAAGTTCAAAAAGAGGAAAATACGAAAAGACGACACATGAGCTCATAGAATACTGTGCAACAAGTTTGGGTCGACTACATTGTTCCGAACAGAATTTGGTATCAAGGAAAATATAATTTAAACTCAAGGAAAGAACATTTCGGTTTCTATTAGAGAGAAACTCATCTACAATCGAAATTAAAACAGTAGCGAACAATGAATTAGGAGAGGGGGGAATGGGGCAGTTTCTCAAAGGAACTCATCAATAGCTTCAGTTTCCATCGTGGAAGGATTGGCACACTGTAAAGGTGGTATTGAAGCTGGACATTCCATATTTCGTAAATAAATGAATGAACCTCTCTTTTTTCCTTCATACACTATTCATTCGTAATTTGTATTTCTCTCTCACCATCTATATTCTTTTCCCTCCTCTTTAATGCAGCCTCTCTGTCTTTTCTGTTAACTTCTTCTTCTGCGTCGAATTCGATATCTGAAATACATAATACGAATGGAATATTCTTAATATTCTTGGAATGGAAAATTCGAGATAATATCTCACCTCTCAGTGCTTCTCTCATATGCTTCGGGAGGTGACGAATAGATTCCTCCTTTTGATAGTCTCTTTCCGCTGGAAATATCAACGTCGTCATCGATTATCTGAGGGATGGACGAACGCTTTTTGATTTTTTGTTTAGATTAGAAGGATCATTTTTTCTCTGTCGTACATTGATCCTCAACGGAGTCTCCCTTCCTCATCCACCCATTTCGAGTGACACGCAATTTATAGCTGAAAATGGTATATCTATGTGGTTAATTTTTTAATCAATCATCAATGAAACCTATGTAGGAACCAATTGAGGAAACTGAACTCACTGCTCAAACTCATCCGGCAAATCGACATATATGTCGAGGCATTGCGATGTGGAATCGATCAGCCTCAATTTGGCAATATATTTTACCAAAATACGTTTCTATTCATTAGATCACGTTCAAATATGTATAATAGTATAACAAGTAAATGCTTATAATAAAATAATACTTCTCGTCCTGGTATGTGGTCAGGAGGATGTATATTTCTCCCTCATTGAATCGAGCGAGTTCGTTTCTCCATTGCTCGTTTCTCTTTCTGAAAAATAATAATAGGATGAGTAGATTGGATGAATGATACCTGTTCAGGAATCCGATTCCTCGGTTGTCTCTGCTCAAGATCCAATCATAGCAGTCCAGTGCATTTGCCTCCGTTCGGAAGAAGAGTACCATTCGTCGTTGTGAGGACGAATATTCGTCGATGAGCTGCCAATTAAAGGTTTCAAGTAAATATGTAGATGAATATGGTCAATTCTCAATGCTGTCGATGCAACAACGTTCAAGAGCAAGTTTAAAATAGACGTCAAACCATTAACAAACCCGCAGAATCGCCTGATTCGCATTCACGTTAGCGGTGCTGAAAGGACATCCATTATTTCCAAAGCATCTGTGAGGTTAGAAAAAAATGTTAGTGAACTGAGACATACTGGATGAATCTGTGACGAGAACCTCCATTCACTTCATTTGCCTCGCTTGCTTCGATGGTGACTCTCCAATAAAAATGAATTATTTACGACTAGTGGCTTCTAACAACTTCCAATCTCATATTCATAACAAAGCTTTCTGTATTATACAATAGATCAAATGAAGACGTCTTACTTCTCTCTGAGCAGACGATTCAGTTCATTCATCGCTCCATAATCCGTCCGTCTTCTGCCAATCACCACTCTCTGGGTCTCCTGAACATTCCAAATTTAGAAGATGTCTGTAAATTCTAATCCCCCACCTCTCCCAAAAGGCTACTCAATTCCTGGCACCAGCCTGGTCCTTCTTCCGCAACGATGGTGTCGATATTTTCCACAATAATCATTTTCAGAGAAGGAATATCGAACTGAAAATCGTAGTTTCACATACTCTCAATAGATTCGACAATTTGGGGAATAAATTAAATGTTAAAAAGTCACTGGTGGGTTCTTCAAAAGAGATAGAACAAGAGTACTTGAAGTGATGATAATATCACCTCCTTTTCTGTAAAGAGATATTTACACATTGTTGCATCTTCATTCCACTAACAACTTTTTTAACAAATGATGAAATCCTATTCGAATATTTTCATATTGTAATATCTATTCAAACTATTCGTTGTGACATCTATTTAGCTTACATTCGCAGCTCATTGTGGATCTCCCGACTCTTCTCCGGATTCCAATACCATTGCGGATGCACCATCCTTTTGCCTAAAAGTATATTTTAATACCAATGCATACAATACCACTATCTTTTCAACATTCAATTTATATTTGATATATGAGACTGGAACAGTTCTTCAAACTTTCAAATTATGTTGCGACAATGGAACTAAGAAATGTAATATAAACGTACTGAATACGCAAATATGTAGTAGAGGAAATTATTTACTTATTAATTTTCGATAATGGCTATAATTAATCTCGAGGTCATACCATCTTCGCGTTGAGGAAGGAGAAGAGAGAATTGTGCTGCCAGCTGTTCGCATCCATTGGGAGCGACCACGAGACAATTGAGACATCGAGCAGATTTCGGCTCACTCATGATCTGATGAAAAGATAAGGAATTGCAGATAAATCATAAGATGGTGTGAACATTTTCAATTTCATGGTCAATTTTCCATCGACAATAATGATATGCTGTCGTAGTGAACAAACCGACTCAAGGGCGGGGATCATCCATGTGGTCGTCCTCCCGTATCCTCGAGGTCCTCGAGACATTGCAGCCATTCTGAAAATAAGTATAATTTCTGTTTTAAATAATATTATTCTGTCAAACTGTTCAATAAGGCCACCGGTGTTAAAAAAATTTGATCTCTATCATCATTGCCGCCGAAATTTTGAGAGCATTATTCAGTAAACAATAAGGAACATTTCATTCACGAAATTGACTGTTTTAAGATAGAAACTTTTAAAGCAAAATGGAATTAAAGTAACAACTCACATTGATGGCTGCAATTACTTTCTCCTGAATGGGCAGAGGATGGGAGAAGTTCTTCTTTATCTTCCTCCTCACCGAATAGTTCCTCACGCATTCCCACTCACTCAAATAGTTTGTTTGTTTCATGATATTCTTTGATATTAAGGTCTTATATTCTCATTAATCGATTATTCTCTCAGCAATCGAATCAAAACTAACCCATCGATGGTGGTCTCATCGATTTCTGCAGAGCCCGCGCCCTCTGCAGTCACGTGTGATCTCCATGGAGGCTACAACACATTATTATTCAAGAAATCAGAGGATGATCGTCATTTAGAAGCTAGTGTCTTCCAATTGTCTCTTCTACACTGAGAACGCGTTGGAGTAAAAGGAATTCTTACAGTATTGAAAGGAGGATCTTCTGATTCTCCCACCAATTGAGCTCTGGAGTCGGATCTGGAACAGAGGATATACAAAGAAGACTTGTCTTTGAACAGAGGCATCTCAATTGAGTATGTCTCTTCATTGTGTCACTTCTCTCTCACTTCTCACAATAAATGTGATTTCGTGAACAATAATGTCCTTTAGCCTCTATGGAGATCAAAGTAGAAATGGACTCATTAACTTCCTCTATTAATGTATTCTGACCTTTCCACTTGAATCGGTTGTGCTTGGCGCATCATCATCGAAGACGTGAGGACTGAAAGAGAATTGTGTTTGCCGACTCTCCATAACTCGATAGTTGACAAAAGCGATGGAAAAGTTGTTTACTTTCAAGAGATTAATCTTTTCATAACTGAAACACATCGAGATTCAGCGCTTCAAAATCCCTCAGTTTCGTGGTGTCTGATTGCGATTCCTTTGAATATCTCAAAGAAAAATCCCTCATTTTTCACGATTCGTTCAATTCATGCAACGTTCTCGAAAAAATGCATCAATAAGTGCACATTTCTGTACTCTCAATTATCCGACTTTATTCGTATCGCACCAAATGTCAAGATTTTTAAACGTCGTTTAGAAAAATACCTTAAAGACCTCTCTCAATCACAACACTAATTATCTCCATAATATTATTATATTCATTTTCTTGTTGCGCCAAGTGCGTAGATAAATTATTATTTGGAAGCAACCATTCTACAGCTGGTAGCGAGATTAGTGACAGCCAAGAAACTGTTATGGTGTGGTTTGGACGAGGTTTACTACACCAAAACAGAGAAGAGTAGCGCTGTGTTTGCGAGGGAACGCGAGAGAGAAAAGATAGAGAAAAGGGAATGAAATGGAGAAGGAGAAGAAACAAAGGGGGGAAATGATACATCACTAAAGAAGCATCAGAATATCCGACAAGAACAAGAACAAGTGAATGAAACTTATAATAACTCGCAAGTGAGCGTGTTTCCGCCATCGAATGGACAGAAAGAATGAAGACAGGGAAGAGAAAGAGAGAAAGAACAGAGAGAGAGAGAGGGGGGGAGGGGGGGGGGGTTTCGGTAGACTCAGATGGGTGGTAGCAGGACTCGTGGTGGGAAGAGGTGAAGAGAGAAGCAATTAAAGGAAAGGTGGGGATTAGATAGTGATGTATAATCGGATACTTGCTCTCCCCATTCTTTGATTTCTCTGACCGACGATAGAGTATGTACTCAACGAGAGAGAACTAGCCGATCCGGCAACACTATGAAGTGGAGATATCTATATTTCACACCTCACCGAATCCTCCACTTCCTCTCGGCGATTAATCTTTGATATCTGAATCGCCAATTCGCATCACATTCTTGTATGGAAATTATAACCTAGAGCATATTCTCGATTAGACATCTCGGTCTCTATTCACCTGGTATGCCCTTCAAACCGCAAGAAAATCTAAAAATTAAAATATTTGCGCACCATTCATTTTTTGCGTATGTTCGAGTGTGCCAGTCCACGCCGTGCGTAGGGAAATGATTTAACAGAATAGAATGGAGATAATGGGATTACGATGGGCAAGGAGGAGGGATTGCAGCAGAATCGAGTATTCGATGCAAATAGTTTGAAAGTTCAAGTGAAGTAAAGTTAGGTCATTCAACTGCAAAGCGATGTACTGTGATCCTCCAGATCAATTCAGAGTGACTGTGTTACGAAAGTCACTTCCTTTCAACACGTTCCTAAAGATACCCCCACTGAAATTTAATGTGTTTCTAAATGCATTGACAAAATTCAGCATTGTACTAATGTAAATTATATTTGGGACATTTCGGGCATTGACTAATCGATAGATTTCATCTCGAGTGCTCCTTCTTCCTCTGTCTCATTCACTAATTTCTTCATCCATTGATCCATGTCTCTCTGGCTGAAACTCCAGAACTGAACTTTCTTTCGTACTTTGACATTCATAATTTGATTTTATTTATCAGCGGATAAATATCTGAATTTACCAACGAGAAGCTCTGTAAAAAGCAGTGGGCGAAGGATTGAGATCAATTGAGGGAACACGATTGGATGAGAAGGCCGAATTGATTGATCTACTCGATCAATAAACGGACAAACTGAGCAATGGGATGAGCAAGGAAAGACTGAATGAGAATGAGAGAAGTGTGTGGTTGACTCGTAAAGAATGTGATGGGTACGGTAGGGAGAGTGACTGGTGCATTTTTCAGATTGCCAGTCACACTTGAATTTCCTCGATGGGAATATTTGATGGAGGGAGAGATCCCATATGGTCTCTTCCCATCGTCGAACCTCCGAGAGTCACTCCAGACGCCAAAGAATTACCCCTAGAAGCTGCTGCATTCGCAATCGCAGTCCTGGCAAATATCAAAGATCAACTGAGAGTGAAAGATCAAAGATCATCAGAAAGATCACGAGGAAATATTACCTTCCGTGTCTCGGACATGTGGGAGAGACGCCAGCTCGAATCCCAGCGATGGAGGTCTTCTGACTGGCAGAGAGAAGAGGTTCCTGAATGGATTTATGATGAGGAGAAGAGAGAGGAAAGAGATTGAACGGATGGAGGGAGGGTAAGTGAACAGAGTGAACGGAAGTCAACTTAGTATTCATTCACACTCAATCTACCTATCTGATTCATGCTCTCGGAGACATGCCTGTTCATGATGATGATGCTGATGCTGTTGATGATGTGGGAGGGAGGTGGTGTAAGTGTGAGAGGAGACGGTGCCTCGTGAGTAGTGAGAATTCCCATTTGATCGAGGAAGAGATCCACAGATGATCCCATTGATGGTGGGAGGGAGAACATCATCCATTAGTGATTGTGAGTGGTTGGAGGAGGGGGGAGGAGGGGGCAGAGCCAACTGATAATATACACTTATACACCACCATTCCACTATCACTAGAGATGATGGAATGGAGGGAAACGAGCAATAGACACTGCATAGCAAACGGAGAATGCTAATGGATTAGAGAGTCTTACGGGGGAATTGATTGAGTACTGTACATCTGGATTATGCCCATGATTCGCTGAATACGTCTGGTACTGTAGTTGGAGTTTCTTCTTTCCCGCTCGTTTCTGCATACACTGAAACTAATTTACATTTTTCAATGAAAAAGTAATAACAATTTTTTTCATTCAAAATGTCCAAATTCCAAAGCACTGTGTGCTTCTTAAGATAGGAAAAGTGTGATCATACATTAAAAACACGCTTACCCCTCTGTACATTCCGAAGAATACGCAGATATTGAGTGCTAGTAGACCACAGCCAATAGCTACTGTTAGAGAGAGCATCGTGGAGTAGGAAGAGGCAACGGTTGAAGAGGAAGGAGGGTCGGAGGAGGAGGAAGAAGGAGTGGCTGAAATGGCCATCCATTAGTCATCACTAGTTATCTTTTACACTCTTGGACTGAGTGTGATGGAAGGAACTACTCACGTTGGGGTGGTTTGACCATTGTGGGAGGAGTGGGGGGCATGGGAGGAGGGGGAATGGGCATATTGGATCGACCACCGAAGGGACGGACACGGCCATAGAACGAATCGGCCTTGAAGTATTCGGGAAGGAAATGGTGCTCCTGAAGGAAAGAAATTATTTTCGATTCAATGGCTGCGCATTATTCACAGTGATGAGAACATTCACTTTGTTTTGCTCAATGAATATATACTGCAAACTTTTCATTCGTTTTCCCTATTTGCTATGCTGATTACCAGAATCACTCAAATAGATTATGCTTAAGCTTACCTCAGGTACCGTAACCCCTTCCTTGCCTGCCGCGTGCAATTGCGGAACGAGACCCGACCAGAATCCGACGTGCGCATTACGGTAGTAGTTCTTGACGAGAGCAGGATTGTCACGGCTCACTCCTGAAATGGACCATATCACAACATGAAAAAGAAGCGTGAGATACTTCTGTACGATCTTGAGAGCACATTTTGAGGTGGCCGATCTATTCTCCAGTCGGTATATTTATTAGGAACCATCACTTTAGACTCCTCACCGATTTCCAGATACGCCTCTCTATTCATCTGATTGTATTGGGGCCAGGCGACTCGGGCGAATGTCTCCTCCATCCCACTCTGCTTGCTCATCTTAGTTGGCATCTGGGGATCACTGAAGAGAGGGATTGGATGATGAGGAAGGGAAGAAAGAGAGGGAATAAGGAAAGAAGACTGACCCCGATTTGACAAAGTTAGACACGTAGTTCATCATGACTCTCGACAGGCCTCTATCATCCGAATCGAA
This sequence comes from Pristionchus entomophagus, assembly GCA_036245825.1. Lineage (NCBI taxonomy): Eukaryota > Metazoa > Nematoda > Chromadorea > Rhabditida > Neodiplogasteridae > Pristionchus > Pristionchus entomophagus. The sequence continues at coordinate 11,616,718 of BTSX01000006.1, read as the reverse complement.
TCCATAGTACAGCTGAGATTTAGTGAGTGATGATAGGATAAGAAAGATCAAAGATCAGACATTCTCATCATTGTCCTTCCTTGATAGAGGATATCCGAGGATGTAGGGAATGTGGTCACCCGAGAATGAACCTCGGATACCCGAGTTGGCCTGTTCAGCACTCCATGATCGAGTCTCGTGACCAAAGTGGAAACTGAAATGGAAATTTGATTGATGAGTGATCGTTTCCTGCTTCGATGAAAGAATTCGTGATGAACCACAATTCATTGCAGGGAATTAAGACGTGATTTTCATTCGAAAGATGAGAAAAACTCACAAGAATGTCTTTGAATTCCTGCTGGTTTCATCACTGGAATGGGCTCGTAGAGTGCGAATTAGAGGAGAAACGAAGAGGGAATCGGAGAGAATCGAGAGTACTGCGTCACGAAGGGCTCGAGACGATTCCTGATGAGAAATCATTATGAAAATGAATAAAGAATTCGTATGGTTCATAAAACGGCGATGGCTCACCTTAGGATTAGTCCAATCCGTGTACTCATTCATAATCGCAGCCATGATCTCATTTCGATGGAATTTATACAGATTTCGCACGAGGGTCCTGAAATCGATTGTTGAACATCTTTCAGAATTTTCTCACGAGAAGGTTCTTCAAAGCAATTGTCTTCCCACCTGATAATCTTGTTCCTCTTCTCTTGACTGATTCCATTCTTCAATTCCTCATCTCCCATCATATGGTGAGATGGGAAGGAGGCAGTTCCTACCATCAGATCTACCTCACGAAAGAGATTGCCGTATTGAGGAGAGAAGAGAACGGAGGGCTTGTTGGGTACGAACTGAAATATACATCATTCTTTATTTGTTCCTGATAAATTATTTTTTTGAACAAACAGCCTCGTCTACGCGAAAAGTGACAAATAATCAATATCACCCATACATTGACCTACCTGTCCATCAATGATGGGTGCAAACGAGGAGAGGAAGGAAGGAGCTTGAATTGAATGAGCGACTCTCGTGATATTCTCAGCAGAATGGTCCTGATATGGAGGATTGATTGAGTGACTGATTTCCTCCATTGACCTACCTGCATGCATCGAATCACTTGATCGATTCCCCCATTGTAGAGAGCAGAGGGAGTCTTCTTTGATTCCTCTGTTACACACTGCAAACATTATTGAATGCATGCCAAAAACAATAGATAGAGAAAGAATGGCTTGAGCAAAATAATGACACTGAACAAAACAAATAAAAGGTTACATTTAGTTTCTCAGCCAGATCGAGGAAAGCTCCTTGGGGATCTTCGGCCATTGCCCATGGAGAAAGGGCTGTTCCATCTAGGAGTATGGCCCTCTTGAAGAGACGATCCTTCGGATTGGTGATGGGAGAAGCCATGAGAAGAGAGACCAGAGAGGCACCCGATCCCCAACCTGGAGAGAATCATTCATCTCTGCAGACAATTATGTTTTCATGTCCTTGAAATAATTACGGAATGTGAGTTCGCCAATGATGCAATTGTTCAAAAAGCATTTCACTATTTCTTCGTGTTAGATGCATCGACCCAAGTGATAAGGACAAACCGAGTAGAGTGATGCTGGTCTGATCCCCTCCGAAGTCCCCAGCCGTCGATTTGAGCATAGTGAGGGCAGAGACGAGATCACTCATTCCCTCGTTGCCACGACACGAAGAGGACTCACAACGACCCAGGAAACCTGAAGGGGAGAGGGATAGGGATAAAGAGTGAAGGTAAATATGGATGAACTATCTAGATATGAGAAAAATCGTTCTAATAGAGAAGGCTGATAGGAAGATAAATCAATGTTTGTTACAGTGTTATTGCTTTTGATGTTCATTTTAAGATGAAGAACTAACCAAATGCACCCAATCGATAATTGAGAGTGACTACGATGATCTGTCCATATGAAGCAAGAGTGGTTCCATTGAATGGACCTCCTGATCCCCATCCATATTCATCCCCATGGACTATCACCAGGACGGAGAGTTTACTCATCGACTCTAAAAAAAAGATCAAAGATGAACATGGTAAATAGCCTTTTGAAGTATTGGGGTGTTCCGAAAGTATCTTCCGCGTTTTTTGAAAATTAATTTTCACAGGTTTTAGGAAACTTATCAAGTCGTACTAAAGTGCGCTGGCTCTATCAACCATTGATTTACTATTTAACCACTTGAGGCCTGTATGCCCTCAGGTCAGTGACTAACGGCGCTAATTAGACCAATCCTCATCAAAATTATCAAGTCTCAGTTTTCATTTAAAAAATCCGTTCTCTTTTTTGCGTATAGTTAAAAATAGTGTTATCGTCTCAAGTGAGTTTGGAGTTGACAACGCTCAAATTGCACGCTACCTAATATTTTAATTTTCGATTGCATCACCACTACGAAGCTCGCAATTTTCCACACATTTTTCCTAAATTGTGCGAATTTCTCACAAACAACATTTTGAAAATATTACACATAAACCATAACTGACAATTATCAGAATTTGAAAGAAATTCACCGCCAAGAAAGATAAAATTCGAAAAATTTACAATAAAAAAATGCATTAAAACGAAAGATTTTGACCTAGTTCAACCATCGTTCAAGGGTTTTACTATTAACAATTTTTATTGGGAGATACAAACACTTCTTCATCTTTGTTCCCAGTCCGGAGTTTCCAACGAAATCCTCCACTGAGATTGATAATTTCAAAGATGTAGCCCGAAAACACACATGTGAGCGTGTTTCGTCATTATTATGCCATGTTTTCACAATTTTAAGATAGAACATTTTAGATCATCTGCATCTTCAAGTAATACTAAATAAAATTTGGGGGTTTGCCTTTTAGTTCTCAAGAAATAGAAGTTTAAAAAAACGGAAGATACTTTCGGAACACCCCAATAGCATCTAACAGCATTTCGGCAATCAGAGTTTTGAAACTTGAAAAATACTGATTTTACTTCCGTGAAAAACAAATGCACCAGTGAACAAATAGTTGAAAAAGAAGGAATATCATACGTAATCGTTCAGGGACGAATATGTTCATGTAGAGACAATCTTCCGATTGAATCTTCAGTTTGGGAAGGAGACGATGGACGAAATCGAATCTTTGAGAGGACATCATCTTCATCGCTCTGAAAAGAATACTTTATTTCTTCAAAATTATTTCTAAGCCAGTCTGACGCAGTTTCTATTGATGTTCAAGTGAACTTTCAAAAGTTTCTTGTTGGTGTTTTCCACTCTGTTGCTTACATGTTTTCTCACTCATTACCAATGCCATTTGGTTCTTTGATTTACGAGTGCTCATTCAAAAGGACGTCTCGCTAATTGCTAATCTGATCTCACTTAGTCTCTGACAATTCCGGCAGTCCCGTCTGTACACAAGAAGGGGAAAGAGTCTTGGTCTCCTTAGTGGAATGAGTCCATTTGGGAGCGGATTTGACCATGTTGAATCGGTCCTGAGAAGAGATGAGAATTCGCGTCAATTATGCAGTAGAGGGAGATCATTATTCCCCCTTGTATAATCCCCCTCCTCCTCCCCATCCCCTTCCCCCCCCCCCCCCCCCCCTCCCCCCTCCCCCCCTCTCTACTCACCGATGCCACTGGGGCTGATCCATAAGGAATGCCGAGGTATTGAGTGACCGGGGGGAGATCATTGGTTCCAGGTGAGACCAGTTCCCCCACTACCACTCCCCAGCCTGTGTTGACTGTCCGACTTAACTCCTGACCACTGCAATTCAATCATTACTCAATACAGTAGACATGTCTCTTATTATCGATCCCCGACTCAGACTATAGCCATCGTTGTACTCTTCGTCGGATCTCAGTCATAACTCTAGTGAATGAGTCGTCTTCTCTTCTCTCTCCTCTCCCAATTAGTCCCTTCTTCACTCCTCACCTCGTCGAGTGGAGGGAAGAGAAGAGGATGAGAAGGAGAAGGGACGTACTCATGTCATATCGGAAGACGATTCAGAGACTGCAATCGAGAAGGAATGAAGAGATGGAGAGAGGAGGAGGAGAAACAGAGGATGAGAAGGAGGAAGAACAGAAAGGATAATTAGAGAAGTGATGGATATTGGAAGAGACGGAGGGACAAGTAGACAGAAGGGATAAGAAGGACTGAGTGAACACCAGGGGAGTTCTAGTTCCTTCTTGAAAGGATATCACTAGATTGTCTCTCGAAGATTCCCACTTGGAGGGTCTCAGAGTGGTCAAATGGGAGATTTCCTCTGTGTCTTCATTGAAAGGGCGACAATCTGATTAGAAGAGAGGAGGGAGAGAATGGAAAGTGGATAATGAAGTTGAGACACGGGAAGAGATGGGTGTTCTCCCGGAGGGATGAAGAGGAGAAGGGAGGGGGAGAGGAAGGGGGGGGATGGGGGGGGGAGGTGGTAGAGCGGAGGTGGTAAGCAAGGAGGAGAATCAAGTGTATTTAGAGGAAGGTAGAGAGTAAGAATGGCTGGGAGAGAGGAGAAACAAGACTTGGAGACAATTAGGGGGGCGGTATGGGAGACCCCAGATGGATTGAGGGATGTTTATCCCCCTCTGACTCCACAACGTACCATGGATGATCAGAGAGACACGAGGTAAGTCAGTAATGATCTGAGAGATGAGAGTGTTTCTCGTGATGGGAGATAAGAAGGAGAGGGATGAGAGGAGGGAGGGGGGGAGATAGGAGTGCTAAAAGGCTGTTCGTCTCTTCTCCTCTTGTCCCATGAGAGAAACAACGATGAACGGAATTTATGCAAACTAAGAAAGGAGTGAGTGAAGATTGTGATTGATGGAGGTGGAAAAGAGAAGAAGAGAGGGGGGAAGGGGAGGGGGGAGATCCCCCTCCGACCTTTCCTGTAACTTCTTCTTCTTCATGCGACATTTCCTCCGTATATCTCGAGAAGAGATAGTCAGTAGGCAAAACAGTTGAGGAGAAGAGGAAAGAGAGGAAATATGTTGAGTAGTTAAGATTGGTCCAAGACACTGAGATAACAACACATTTGAAGAGGAGGTGCGAAGCGGGGGGTGGTGCTTGGTGGGAGGGGAGTGGATCCTTTTTTTCTTTCCTCGGGAGTAAGAAGAATGATGGATATGAGGAAAGGGAGTCGACGATTATCATGGGAGAGAATCTGTAGAGGGAGGAGAGGAAGATGAAGAGGGAGGAAGGAGGGAGAGGGGGGGGAAGGGAGGGGGAGAGGGAGAGGGGGGGAGGGGGAGGGGGAGAGGGAGACTGTGAATGGACTGCTACAGGCTTATGCTGATCGTGTGAATTGCGTGGATTAAAGGAGAAAGGATAATTCTGGAGTCGATTAGGAGGAAATGTCGAGAATTGAAGAAGATAGAACCATGGGGGGAAATCCCTTTAAACGGAGAGACAATTGGAGACTGCTGCATGAAAAATACAGGGTGTGGACGAAACGTCTTGTTTTGACTTCTTTTTCTTCCCTTGTCGACATCGGCACGGGACTGATTGGAATTGATTAGTGAAGGAGAAGAGAGGAAGAACTAAGATGGATGGGAGGATCAAAGGGTGATCAGAGGAGGGAAGCAATGACTGGAAGGAGGAGGGGAGGGGGGAGGGGGGAGGGGGAATACAATGACGAAGGATGCGAAACAGGTGTCTAGAGGATGAGGAAGAGAAGAAGGAAAAGAGTGGAGGAGAGGAGGGAAGGGAAGGGAAGGTAGAACAAGTGGAGTAATAGAGTTCGAGATGGAAAAGGGCTGGAGGATAAATTAATTGAGACGAAGCAGAACCAAAATGGGGAATTGTCTATGGGGGATGGGGGGTCTCTATCTCGAGAGTCTTCGATATTCACGTCCATCTCTGAATTTCGCCTGTTTGGGTGTTGAAAGGCGGCATTTGATGGGAGAGATGACAGAATGTGAAGGACGGGCAACTGAAGATAGAAGGGAGAAAGAACAGAAGAATGAAGAGGAGAAGAGAAGAGATGATAGGGATGTATTTTTGAGAATCTTCTTTGATAATAGAATGGGGAACGGTCGAAGTGATCATTTAGATATTGATCCCAATCTAGCTTGTACTCGATGGAATAATTCAATAATAGGTTATCGATTGCAGTGAATTCTTGGTGCAAACGTGAAGAAGCGAGAGTAAAGACAAAGTGTGTGAATAGTAAAAAGGGAGTGGGAAGGAGGAAAGACGAGGGAAGAATTGAATTGATGGAAGGGAGGAAGTTGCGGATTACTCAGTTAGAGAGACCAGATGACCTCCAGAGGAGAGGTCATCAATCGATGATCGTGAGAAGAAGAAGAGTCAGTCTCGAGGGAGGAAAGGAGGATGGAGGGAGGGGAGGGGGGGGGAGGAGAAGGAGATCATCTATCATGCCATATCTATTACTCTGTTGTCGAATTGCACGACAATAAGAAGATGATGGGAGATGAGAGGATGGAGTGATGGAAGGAGGATAGATTGGGGGATTGTTCTCCACTGCACCATCAACGTCTACAGGAGCACTACTACCACTGGAGGAATGTGATTAGGATGCTCTCAGGAGTAGGCTATTAGTGGAATTCCCTGTGGAAGTAGTGGATACAGCGACTAATTAGTGAAGAAGTAGAGTGAAAATGGGAAGGAACTCAGAGGGAGGAAGAAGAGGATTGAGAAGGAGAGAGATAACCCCATTTCCCCCCTTCTCTTCACCGAAATCCAATCGTTTTGTTCCCGAGGATGCCAATTGATTTGGAGGGCTGGTTTTTTTGCCCAGGAAAAGAAGAGAAGAGGAAGAAGAATATTCGGCACGCGAGACTGTAAGAGAATCTGATGGATCGATAGAGGGGAGAGATGAGAATGGAGATACTTCTCAGATGACAGAGAGAGGTAGGGGGGAGAGAGGGGGGGGGGGGGGCTAGTCATGTTGAGTATCTCATCTCTCTCTGCATCTCCCCTATCACTGAGAGATATTTGTGTAATAGAGAAGATCTCACTCTCTTCACTGTCGATAATGGAGAATCCGAAGGAGAGACGATCAGAGGGCAATTCAATCTGTAGAGAGAAGAAGGAGCGAAGGAGAACTTGATGAGCCTCTCTCTCTCTCTCTCTCTCTCTCTCTCTCTCTCTCTCTCTCTCTCTCTTTGATCAGAATTCACCTCACTTCTTAATGCCAAGTGATTCAAGGGAGACTTCAAGACTCGCGACTCAGCAAGACATGTGATTTTTTGCGTGATGTAGATAAGGCCAAGAAGCACGTTTATTGTGATAGTGAAGGATTAAATAAATACAAAAAGTATGCACAGACAATCATAAGAAAACGTTTCTTCGAAATAAAACATCTTTGCATTCACGATCAATCACCTTTCGGAAATTCTTCGATTTCTGGCCCTGATTGCGACCACGCAGATTGAAATGAAAGGGGGTGCAATGGAAGTCAAGATAGGGGAGGAAGAAAAGGAAGAGGGCCAGAAACCGAAGAAGTGCCCACCTTTCTTTTCTCATTCCGCTTATTGCAATCTCTTCACATTGTTTAGTTCAGTTCGCGCGGATCGATACTGTACCGAGAGGGGAGGGACGGAGAAGGAAGAAGAGAGGCGGAGTGTAAAAAAAAGCCTAAGAAAATTCATCCGAAAAGTTGCGAGAAAAGCTCGGAGAAAAGGTGGCAGATAAGCTAGAGAAAAGCGAAAGAGCGTGTGTTTGAGGAGAGATTAGGAAGTAATCAAGTTATTACTCGTGTCTGCAAAAATGTTTTATTTCGAAGAAACTTCTTTTATGAAAGTATGTTATTCACATTCTTTTTTAAAAGTATTTATTTAAACCTCCACTATCACAATAATTGTGGAAGGGTCGCTGAACATGATACCAATGAATGCATCTGAGCTTTTCTCCGTCCATCGTAGCATTTTGAAGAACTCCTCGGATAGAAGGATCTCCACTTTGCACATTTCCACCTGAGGAGGAGAGCACAGGAGAATACGGTGAGTACCCACTAGAGAAACACGGAGTTAGGGAGAAGAGAGAGAAGGAGATAGAAGGGATGGCACTCGTCGTCATAGTACCAAGCTAGGGGGTGTTAGTTCTTCAAAAACCCTTTTCCCCTTGTTCAATTGTTTTTATTCCTGATCTTTTCGCCGAGAAAACGAACACCCTTTTCTCCTTGCTCAATTGGTTTTTTTCCTGAGAACTAACCCCACATTAGGCTGTTTCAGTTTCAATTACTACTTTTTCAGATTGTCCGACCTACATTCGGACATTGAATCGTTATAAACACGACTCACATTCTTGTTAACAAATCTCACCTTAGGCAACCAAGCGCCAAGGTATTCAGATTTCTGATTTATTTTTGCTCGTGTTTAGTGTTGAAGTAGTATAATGATATAGGTGTTTGACTTTTCGATATATATATTTTTTTTTTTTAAAACATTTAATGAGATTCGATTCAAATATCATCCGTTGTAGGGGTCTCCGAGCATCGCCCATTCTATTCTGCGTTGCGTTGGCTCTCACCACGAACTCCATGAAGACCATTGTCGTATTCTACATCTACGACCTACCATTTGCTATATAAAAAAAGAGGTTGGCACATTTTGCATCAATCAGAAATTCTGATATGATAATCTGTTCTGCGCCCCACATAACTATATTTATCTTTATCACCATGACAATATGGTTCGACGGTATATTCGAACGTGTATTCATTACCATCAAGCACTTCAGGATCATTATTGTCATTTTTATTTGTGCGAATATATTGTTGTGTTGATTGACACGATGACAGACCGATATCAATATTCACTTTTCCGGAAAAGATCGTGGGAGGATTTTTTTCGCAACTTTGTGAAGCGAATTTGAGGTGAGTTGTGTTAGTTGTGCCCCCCCTCCCCCCCTGTTTCAATTTTTTCTTTGCGGTTCGGAGAAGAGAGGAGGTTCCTTGCTCAATGTTACCAATTCTCTACTCCTGAGGGGGACCAAGGGTCGCTGGTCAGAGCGATGAGAGATAGAGAAGCATGGAGAGAGGAGGGGAGACTCCCTCGACGCATCCTTTGGTTGGAATGTCCCCACTCTCCCTGCACGCCTCATCCAATTCTGTTTCTTCTATCGTTCCTCACTTCCCTTCAATTCAATCTTCCTGCCGAGCATATCTCGAGAACTTGCGCAGACTTGGCCAGAAACTGGACACATCAGTAAATGTAATATTTATAAACACTCTTCGTACGGCAAATCACGTCAGAAATAGGCGAATAGAAGGTCAGAATCGGTGTGTCAATTTATGCTACGTTGGATTCAATACGGTGGCGTCTTCTGTAGAGCCGAATTCACTCGTCTAAAGACATGCAATAGGTCATTGACATCTTTCATCGCAGGTTGTCTGCAGAAGAATCTCATCGGATCCCCTTTAAATTTCTGATTTCATTGAGATTTTATTTAATTGATTATATATTCCGTAATCTGTTGAGATCTGATCTATTTTTGAGAGAAGACTTCCATTTGATATTATGTGCGAAATCGATCTTCGAAAGATTCAGAAATAATTCAAGTGATGATGGGATAGGGCATTATGGGGAAGAATTACATTTCCTACCAAAGGAAAAAGTTTCGATACACTTATTGCGGTGCATTCATTCATTGTGAAAAGAGATGGAAAACAAAGGATGAGGATTCTACAGAATGAAACAGTCAAATCTCTTATGTTTGTTTATAAAAAAATATCTCTGATATGAAAAATATGTATATTTACAGATGCATCGTGGAAAAAATAATCGGTTGGAGCAACCAAAATAAGTTAATTAATTGTTTACAGGGAGTACAATGGTTGGAACGGATATTATGGTCTACATATAGTTCGAAAAAAAGCTACTTGTAAAAAAAATCGGTACTAACGTATGACTGGATGCGGATCCTTCAACGTATACACATCATCAGGATAGAAGTAGAGGTATCTAGGAACGCTCACACCAAGTAGAGTAGAGAGACAGAGGTAGGGATGGTTAGAGAGAGGAAGTGTAGATCATCGAGGAGTACTGTAGGCTTAGGCGAAGAAGTACCTTCACTTTTGGCACATGAAATCCTGAAATGGAATAGTTTATCAACGTGATTTTATGGAAAATAAACTGACGATGAAATGCTCGGATGAGCAGCCAATCCGATAGCAGTAATTCATGAACTCAGACTCCAATTCTTAAATAATCATTTGATTTATCCATTTTTCAGTCATTGAGGCATCATCGATCAGTCACTTTTGTACGTAGACCAAAGTGAAAATGCGGCTACAAATCTCACTTGGGAACGGAAGGTACCACTCTGCCACAGGTCGAGTCGTTCGTTGGCAGATTGTTCTGGAATCAGCATAAGATGCATCTGGTAACCCCTCAGAAATTGCAAACTTTGAGACAAAATATAACTTGATGTAATAGCTGTCGAGAGGATCCAGAACGTGGGCAGCCTTCACCACGAATTCTTTTTCGCACCACTGATATTTAATATTCAGAAACAATATTTTTACAGTGATAAATATTATCAATACAAAGACTAACTCTGTAGGGATGTTCCTTCTCGTCTTCTCTCTTGTGGAATCGTGAAGCAATGGAGGAGTGGAGGAGAATTGAGAGAAGGAGGAGGGAGAGGAGGGGTCTGGCCATGGCTGCTGCTGTCTCTTGGTGTTACCTGGAATAGTCCAAAATGAGAAACAGATGCTTGAAGGGGCGTGGGTAAAAGTGGGCGGAGCCAGTCTGATCAGAAGCGACCAAAGAAGGAATCAGAAGGGGACGGAAATCAATTACCATATCCGAACGGATAAAAGGTTGTATGTGAGAGATTGAAAAGATTACGCGTATATATGAATAGGAATTACCGTTAATAGAGAAACTATTAATGGATATAGAGTGTCGACGTAGTATTACAGATGGAAAGGTTAGGAATAGAAATGGTACGTAAAATTACATAAGGGAAACGTGCATGTGAGAAGAGCTCATATTGACACGATAAGATGGGAATGAATGAATCTATTGAAATGCCTACGTAGACTACATAGTATGAGTAGGATGTGATAAGTGATGAACGGGAAGAATGGAGAGGTGGGAGGAGTTTGAGGAGAGGAAGGAGAGCGAGGGAGAGGGAGGTTACACCGCGCACCACCCATATTGAAATAGTAGGAGTGGGAAGAGAGCAGGACTGGGGACAGTTTTTAAAAAACAGAATAAAAATTCAATCAAGAAATCTATGACTATTAGTAGCTTAAAATTTGGGTAAATATATCAGTTGTCGTAGCGCTAAATTATAAAGATCTCTTCTTTTCGAATTATGGCAAGATTTCTGCCGAGCAAAAAAACTTCTGTTTTTTTTTATTCTGAAAAAAAAAACAGAAAAAATGCGTCGGTTTTTTCGATTGATGTGATCCTGTCCTGATTTTTTGCGGTAGAGTTGGTGTGATAGAGACATATCTAACAGCATATCAAAATCGGAGGTGGAAGGTGGCAAAATTTTTTACAAACGTTTTTTGCTGTCCCAGTCCTGGAACAGAGGAACACCTCGATACTGCAATTGCTCACTGTCTTTCTCTTTCCTACCGTCGATCCATTACCGATAATCCTAGCTGATAATGCCAATGCAAGTGACGATAATCATGCCATTTATTGAAAACTCGTCGGAAAAAATGTACAGTATCCATCCTGCAGAATCATTACTATGATAATTGTCTAAAAGGCGCATTGTGCAATTGCACTTGCATTATCTGAACTATGAAACACACGTATGAAAATCGTCATTGCATTGTGAGAATATTTTCGAAATTTCGACCTTTTCAGATGTCGAATTCTCGTAATACAAATCAATGACAATGGGAAAGGGGACTATTCTCATATATGCACTACAGATGGCGAGCAGACTCTCTTCATCTCACACACACAGCTTCGCCGGCGAGAGAGGGTTAGAGAGGGTGCAGAATGATGAGACGGATTCTTCTGCTGTCAGTCCTACTATAGGGGTGTTCCGAAAGTATCTTCCGCGAGTGATGAAATATTCCGTAATAAAATACTGTATGATCGATTTCCTTGTTTACGAAATGCAACATGTAAACAATCTATTGCATCATACTGACATTGACTGGTTAGCCGATTGCATCAGTCTACGAGTTTCAGTATCGATTCTAGTGATGGTGCAATAGGACAGAGAATGAACGGCCGGTCCCTGGCCTGACTCTAGTACCTACTGTATCCATCGGTCCCCTTCCCATGTGATTGCCAACATACCCGATGATAAGATATAGCCCTTTTATCGCATTGATAACTAATGGAGGGGAGAATAACTAAGAAGCGAGAGAGAAGGAAGACTGAAGAATAGAGGGGGAGGGACAGGCTCCTCCCTCTGGGGGTCGGAGTCTGTCAGTAACTGAGCGGGACGTGGGGGAGAGGGGGAGAGTGGTTAGAGGCGAGAGGAGGGGTGAGTGTGTGCAGAGGGGGAGGGAAGTGTTGTGCTTGGAAAGAGCCACTAGTGTAGTGTCTAGTGTAGAACCGGGGAAGAGATGGAACTGAGTGTGTGGGATGGGACCGGGGCATGACATCCTCGATTCCCCTTAAAGGCCGGTCCCTGGCCTTTGATTAAGCCTTGGTTTGTGGATTTTGGTGATGGTGTAGCGATAGCACATTACGACGGGAGATTGTTGGGACCGTGATGGGGGATTGTTGGTATAATTGGTGAGGTACGAAAGAGGATTGTTGGCAAAGGGTTTGTTTTTGCGTGCTATGAAGCGGTGAAGTAGCTAACTGGGCATGGAGTAGAGAGAAGGGGTTCGAGAATTGAGATATAAGTAAAGGAGAAATAAAGGAGAGAGGGTGAAAAATGGGGGATTACAGAATATAAAGAGGAAATTATGAGAGATGGCGAGATACAATAGAACTAATGTCCCCTCCAGGACTAGGTAATAATTGAAATACGCAAACGCGAACAAAAAAAATAAAGGGCAGCGATGGGCGGGGCCGGGGTGAATAACTAGAAAAGGGGGATCTTGATTAATGAAGAGGAGGCCTGAAACCCTAGGGGGAAGAATTGCTGGGGAAAGAGGGGTAACGTTGAAGATGGGGGTGAAGGAGGTGAAGAGAGATTGAGAGGGCATCAGTGGTGGCGAGGGAGAGCTCGTTCGGTAGTCGAGCGTGGGCTGGCGTCTGTCTCGTCGTCGTACATCGGGCGTCGTCGATCGAGAATGGGCACACCTGAACGAGATAGATCGGGGCTGAGGGTTGACGCCGGAGATGACCCGGCGTTGCCCGCGATGGTGCCGGTGAGCGTCGTCGTTCCTTCTCGTGACCGTTTCGTCTCTTGACGGTGTCCTGGCTCGGGCTCGATGGCGAAAAGCGAAGGAGATAGGTCCTCGGGGGATAAGTCGTCATCGGGAGAATACGGCTTCCGTTCCGTGCTCTCTTCTCTGACCGCATAGGCGGTGCGCGCAATATTGACGCTGGCTAGAACTCGGATGTTGTTGCTTCCGAGTGGTGATATTGGAGTTCGGACCGCGATCGCTGGCCCGGGGGCTTCCATTATAGCGTCGGCGTTGCTCTCTTCCTCTTTACTCATCTGCGGGAAAGTCTGGCCGTGCTGGATTGGAGAGACCATCTCGTTGAGCTTGAGGGTGAGGTTCTTCTGCCAGATCTTCATTCGGTTTCCGATCTTCACGAGTAGTTCGTCAGATCCCATATCTTCGATCATGGTAGCCGGTCCAGTGACGCTTCGAAGGAGGACGGATTCACCAGCGTGAAACTGCCGTTTCCGGGTTTACTACCGGTAAGCGTAGTGTCATGATGGATTATCTCAGACGCCTCACCGGGCGTATTCAGGCGAAAGAACGGCGAGGTGATGAGCTGGGCGGGGATGGTGGGCGATCGAACTTCGAGATATCAATCATCTTCTCCTCTCTAGGCTACTTGATCGATGGGGACTTCTTGACTGAGTTGGTTGATGTAAAACACTTCCGCCAGGAAGATATTAGCGTTCTTCTCGATCCGGAGCTCGCGGCCTGTGGTGTTCTTCACTTCTATCATCAGCCATTCCCATGTCCGAAGATGAAACAGTGTTGGCTCCTTGACGGCCTTGATCCAAACCTGATGCACTGGGTTTATCCGTATCTGGTAGTACGGTTCCTTCGTCGGATCGCATTCTCTATCGAGCGGCTTGACGCAGATGGACGTGAATTCTCCTGGGTCTAGCACGTGGTTGCCTGCGGCGATGACCTTCGTGACTATTCCGGAGGATTGGAACATCGTGCATGGGTCACTGGAGAGTCTGATCTTCGTTTCGCCTATTACAACGGAGTCGCCTGAGAATTCGATGAGAGTTCCTGCCGTGTTCATTGCCTCGACGGGATCATAGCCGATGACGGCAGGCCATTGGCAGAAATCGCCGACCAAAAAGGTCTTTGAGGGTGTATACGTTCCCAACTTGAATCCCACATTTGCGAACTTCCCCGAGGAATTCGAATGGTCGACTTGGTGGGAAGAGGGGGAGGTCTGGTATAGCTGATCTCTTCATAGTTATGATCTTCCTGTCAATCTTCTTTGCTTTCGTCATGGAAATATACGATCTTGAGGTTCCCAGATCCAACAACGCCACAAAGGCTACGCCGTTGATTGAGATAGGGATTTAGGGGAGCACGTCTCCGGCCTTTCCTGAGATGTTGTTCGTCTTCGCCATATCTTCGTGGGGGAAAACTGGATAGCGTATGGATGTCTTCTTCGGTCGGCAGCAGAAGGCAGTAGTGTTGCTGTGGTTCGAGAATCGATTTGATTGTAGCTCAGTTGGTAGTTCAGATTCTCGACTATCCGAAGAGGTTTCTTGGGGAAGTTCTTGGGGCTGAAGAACAGAGTGACAGGCTTGCTCGGTAGTGATTGCGCTTGAGGATGTAGATGACAGAATCGTAAGGTTCGGAGAAGGACTCGTCGTAGTAGTCGGTGGAAGAAGCGTTGAAGTAGTGAATAGTGGGGGAACGATTGCCGTTGTAGATCGAAGGGGCAGTAGCTGATGTGGTAGGTGGGAGAATTGTAGATGAAGTCGTTGGCGAAGGAATTGTAGATGTTGTCGTTCTTGGGTGGAGGGTACACGAAGATGTCGCCGAGATTGAAGGAAGCTAATTCAGGGAGATGTTGAGTTCCTTATCGAAGAGGATTGGAGAACGGAGAGGGGGCGGGTTCGGCGAGTGTTCCCTGCCGCTGACCGTCGGCTAGGACGGTACGATCGAGTTGATGAAAACGAAGGTGCTAGTGATGAGCTATTGATGAATACAGTGATAGATGGATGGACGGATGAGTGATAGGATGGACTATGGTATGGTGTGAGGAGTGAAGAGTAGTGAGGAGGGCGATGGTGCGATCGATGGATGAAACGATGCGGATTGGTGATGGTGTGGTGCTGGTGATGGTGTGGTGCTGGTGATGGTGTGGTGCTGGTGATGGTGTGGTGCTGGTGATGGTGTGGTACTAATAGTGATGAGGGTTGACGAATGAAGTGATGTTTTGGCGACAATCGTGAACAGATTGAAGACGGTGCGACGGCTTGACGGTTCGACCGTTGCAACGGATTGCGGCGCCACTCGGTTGGGACTATCTGCGACTCGGCGGCTTAATAGAGCCTACTGGTGAGCAGTAGCTAGCGTTGGAAGGGTAGAGTTTATGACAACTAAGGGTTGGGATAGTAGACGACGAATTAACGACGTACACAGAACATCCAGGTATTAAAGGAGGAGTAAACTCAATATTTTCGATGGTAAACTAACGATGCAGCCTGAAAGGACCCTTGAACGACGTTACAAATCCAAAATTGCTATGCGATTGGTCAATTCTGGGCCGAGAAAACCGCTCGCAATGTTTTTACAATGCCCAGGGACTAAAGAGCCTGCGAGAGACTCTCGAAGGGAAGAGGATAGAGACGCAGACAGAGCGTGTCACTGCCGCTCTCCCTCGCACTTCCCTCGGACTCGCACGTCGATTTTGTTGGGCACTTTCTCTCCTTGCAGTTTAGAGGCAGCGCGAGTTCAAACCCCGGACATGTCAAACATTTTTGCAGTATTTTTCGCAGTACTTCTCGAGTAACTAAACGGCAAAATAAATCAATCAAAATCAATATTTAGATCTCAATTTCAACAAATCAATGTCAATCAACAGTATACGATTCTTCAGTTTCAGTGAGGATCACTTGATAATAGAAATGGAATGAGGCAAGCCCTCGTATCCCGTATTTTTCCTCATATCAAAGTGTTCACTCAAACAATATCGGTGCAAATACGTCATTGGTGAAATATCTGCTGAACAACATACATTAGCATTGGTGGCTTTGCTTTATTATCAATACATCCATTACAAGCAAACATAAAAAACTAACAAGTACACAATCTCTGAGTGTATACAATTGGGGCAATCTATACAAGCGGAGATAGCTAAGTAAAATTCACTGAGAAGATCACTGACTACTCATTGGTTTGGAGGGTCCTCTCTTTATTTTGTTCGTAGCTTCCTTCTTGTCGCTCGACGCGACAACGCACCGGCGTCTCCTAAAAATCATCCTCATTAGAGTCTCGGTCAATTCTTCTCATAGCAAATAACCCAATAGCAATAACATCTTTGAGCAATAAGCAATAACATCGTTTTCTTCTCATAGCAAATAACCCAATAGCAATAACATCTTTGAACTGTGCTTGGTATCGGCACTTGGATTACAGTATTTTGAAATATTATATTAAGGACATACCGTAATCCACGTGCTCTGTTTTATACGTCTATACAGTTTTCGGGAAAACCACAAAGATTAACAAAATAAGCATTAATGTTGGCTATTTGACCTTCGTAACACACGCACATTTATCAAGATAGTAACGGCGTATGCTACGGGGGT
This sequence comes from Pristionchus entomophagus, assembly GCA_036245825.1. NCBI lineage: Eukaryota > Metazoa > Nematoda > Chromadorea > Rhabditida > Neodiplogasteridae > Pristionchus > Pristionchus entomophagus. The sequence continues at coordinate 11,599,914 of BTSX01000006.1, read as the reverse complement.
CAAATAGCCAACAGCGATAAGCATTCAATCGTACTATTTGGCTTGATATTCATCGAGTGCAAAAATATAGAATATTCATAATGTTCACATTTTTGGAAACGCTTTGTAAGAACGAATATAACTGACTCTTTTCTCCGTCGGGACGCGACTGGCGACGAGTAGTACGACGGCGGATCAGAATGTTATAATCGCGAGATCCCTGCACCTCCGCTCCTTCCGGTCCCATCACATTGGTGGCTTCGGGGGCCTTGTCTCCATCAACGAAATTTTATCTAAACAAAGGGTACATTACGATAAATAAAGATTACCTAACAAGTATAAGCATTTACCGCTTCTCTTCCACAAGTTCACAAAGTTATAACGCCTATGACTGCTTCAGGTAACGCAGATAAATATAAGGGAAGAAGAACTACCTTTTCTTTTGATGCCCTGCTCCAGTACCGGCTTCTGGGCTTGCTTCTCCTCCCAGATCTTGCGTCTCCCTGGAAGAAATAGCTGCGAATAGTGAAAAACAAGCAATAAAGTGCGACGCGATCATAAGACTTTGGACCACGAACATACAGTGGCAAAGGGGTGATATCGGTTTCGCTTACTAGATACACACTTCATCTCTTATTTACTCACTCATTAGAAAGTAGAGAACTTCCAAACGCGTAGGAACAAGGCGGAACAAACGAGGCTTTGGTCACGACTCGATTCAACTCTCACTCCTCGCTCACAAACATGATCTATACGCGTCACATCGATGAAATAGATAGAGGGGATATAGGAGCGTCGAAAGGTAACAAATATGGAGCAATTACACATCAAATAATTAAGAAAATGAAAGCAAAACAGGGAGAGTCAGCTCGCGACGGCGAGAGTTGGCGGCACTACTGCATTTAGCACTGTAATTCAGTTCGCGATTGTAAATTATCACGAACTGAAACCACAGTATATTGTCATCATTGCACTCGGATTTCGTTGTAAAACGCAGTGACTTTGACGGTCCTTTAAGGGTTGCTGAGATTTTTTTTTTTTGCCCTACGTCGCGTTACAACTGCCCGAGCAAGTTGTGCCGTGACGTGACTTTCGGCAAGCTACATCAAGCGGGCCAAATATTGAGAGAAAAGAAGCTAAGGAACAGGTCATTGTGCATAGAAAAATAGGGAAAACACTAATTGGGCTCGGAGAGTGATTGCGAGAAGCGACTATTTTGAAAAAATGGAATAGTTGCGCTCTCGCATTTTCATCGTGAGGGCGCCGAATACTAGAGAACGTGGGGAGTTGAGAGACGGGGCAAGGAGGGATGGGTGGGATACGGTAGGTGTTCGCTCCGTGAGTGAGACAGGCGAGGGATAGTGGTGTTTGAGGAGAGAATACAAGAGAGGGGGGGGGGAGAGTTTGGCTGTCTTTCGAGATGAGACGGTGATGAGGGACTATTGGTTTGGAAGAGACGAGTCATAGTAAGCTAGAGTCTATGGGGAAAGACGAGAGGGTTTGGATCTCTGGGTTCGGTGTCTGGTCTGTAGGGAGAAGGGAGGGGGAGCCGTTCATAGAAAACAGAGATTAGGATAGCTTGGAAAAGAGAGAATCTGTCAGGATCCAAGATGGATAGGAAGGGAAAGAAGGGAGTTTCTGAATGCGAGGACGCTGGGAATAGACTGCGATTTTGTGGAAAACACTTGGAAATTCCGAATCTGGTGATAATAATAATGCGCGACATTTGAGAAGATGAGTGAAACATGAATGAGTGAATGGGAGAGAAGGGTGAATAGAGATGGTTACGATAGTTCAGTTCAGAGTCCAGAAATTTGAGAACATAATGAATTGGATGGGTGAAAATTAACAAAGAAAGATAAATTAATGAAGTATTATTACCCCCGACTTGCTAGATGAATTTTTTTCGAATTACTAAGAAGAAAATTATTGAGAAATTGATTTGAAAATAGTGAGACTTTGGATAAATGCGAGTTCTGTATGTTTCGGATATTGCGAAATTGCTAGCAAGTCGGGTTTGATGTAAAAGATGAGAAAACCTGATCTCTGCTTCAGTAGTCGAGTCTCCATGGATTATTGTCGAATTGATGAGGGAAGATGGAAGAAGGGTCGGAAGAAGGGCGACAAGGGTGAATGGAAAAGGGAGGGGAGGGAAGGGGGAGCCGATGGTTCTCAGATCTGTCAATTAGGATGAGCTCTTACACAGTGCACTCTTTCCACAAAAAGCGACTGTTTTCCAGTCAGAAACAATACCTAGGAACTGGAAATTAGAGAATAGTCTGCCTGTAATCAGACACGCCAATAAAATGAATAAAAGATAGAATAAAACGGAGAATCACCTAAGCGGTGAGCAATTTATGGCAAAAGAGTTGTGGAAATAAGACAATGTTTTTAGAAAAAAGGCAAGTGTGCATAATAGACTACAGCTCAATACTCGTAGACTTGTAAAAATAGCATAATACTAACAGGAGTGGAGGAAGGTCCTTGTTCATGCAGGAGTCATTGAATTGTTTTATCTATGCGCATTTAAGACTACTCAAAACAATCAAATAGACAATGCCTGAAAAGGATCTCTCTCGAGCGGTGGCCACCTAACTTCTCAAGTATTATTTGAATAAAGAATACGCTTAAGCCTTCCCTGAGCTGAATCAATCGTTCCGCATTAATGTGTGACAAAAAAATTCTCTCATAGGAGTGCATGTCAAGAAATGGCGTAAGGGGAGGGAAGGAAAGGAACGACGCTCAAGATTCAGCTAAAAATGAACTAAATGACAGAAAAGAGGAAGGGATAAGAAATGAAATGAATAAGGAAAAAAAAAGCCTTAATCCCTAGGGAAACTCCATGCAATAGGACAGAGAATGAACGGCCGGTCCCTGGCCTGACTCTAGTACCTACTGTATCCATCGGACCCCTTTCCATGTGATTGCCAACATACTCGATGATAAGATATAGCCCTTTTATCGCATTGATAACTAATGGAGGGGAGAATAACTAAGAAGCGAGAGAAGAGGAAGACTGAAGAATAGAGGGGGAGGGACAGGCTCCTCCCTCTGGGGGTCGGAGTCTGTCAGTAACTGAGCGGGACGTGGGGGAGAGGGGGAGAGTGGTTAGAGGCGAGAGGAGGGGTAAATGTGTGCAGAGGGGGAGGGAAGTGTTGTGCTTGGAAAGAGCCACTAGTGTAGTGTCTAGTGTAGAACCGGGGAAGAGATGGAACTGAGTGTGTGGGATGGGACCGGGGCATGACAATGGAGTATACGCACGACCAACGAGTACTTATACTTCATTCTTTCCTCCTGGGTCGTACCACTAAGGAAGCCCATCAAGACCTGGTCCTCACGGAAGGTCATTGTGCCCCTTCTATTCGGACGTGCAGATCATGGTATGCACGCTTCAAGAATGGGGAGAAGAACCTTGATGATCACCCCCGGTCTGGTCGCCCCCCAACCCGCAAACAGTATTCCGTCCTCTCTGCCCTCAAGAGTAATCCCAAGTCTAGTGTGCGCATGTTGAGCAGTGAGACTGACACTCCCTCTACCACTGTGTTTCGGGTCCTTCATCGGTCAGGAAAGACACCGAAGCTACCTCAAGTCGTTCCCCACGACCTTACCCCCGTGCAACTCAAAAAGCGAGTTGATGTGTGTCGGGAATTGCTCTCTCGCAGATCCAATCTGGAATGGGTCAATTCCATCATTGCATGTGATGAGAAGTGGATTTTTTGGACAGCCTGAATATGGAATGGATCCCTCATCCACCCTACTCCCCCGACATTTCCCAATGTGACTATCATTGCTTCCGATCCCTCTCTGACTTCTGTCGCGGAAGAAAATTCGACAGCCGAGACGCATTGGTGAGGGCATTCACTGAGTGGCAAGTCTCCAAGCCTCCCTCTTTCTGGAAGAAGGGAATCGTCACCCTGCCCCATAGATGGACGCAGGTCGAGGGAAAGAAGGGACATTACATTGATCACTTTTAATTGTCTATTGATAAAGAAAAAATAAAAACAAAAATTTTTTTTAAAAAACGGAAGATACTTTCGGAACACCCCTATAATTATGTTTCCGTGCCATTGACCAATTGAATATTTCCCAAGAATGTTGAATAGCATGGATCTTCTTGGATGCACTTTTCCACCTGAATACAAGACATATCGCGGAATGAACATCGAACGACCTTTCCCCTCCTGAGAGCGATCTGAGCAACAGCACCCCATGCGCTAAACATAGTAACTTTCCTTTCTCGCACCCATACCGCAAGAACATTTTTTACTTTGTTTCGCCCGAAAATTATGGCTTGTGAATAAATTCCGTTCCACGAGTTACGAACGGGGAGAGTGCTCGCTAAACAGAGTAAATCTCGTAAACAATCCTTTTCTCTCAGAGCCCTCCCCTCAGCGATTAGACTACTTATAGCCATTGTTTTTATTTATTTTTTATAAGTACAGATGCTTTTCCTCAGTCCCACGACATCAGGTCGCCTGTCATTGATGCAAACTGGGAGTAGCACTCAAGGTCTCAATCAGGAAGTGATACCCGCGGTTCCCATGCAGGTAAAGAGTTGCATTGTTTGTTTGACAAAACAATATTATTATTATGGTATTTTATTATATTAATAATATTATTATGGTGTTATGAGGTGCAGAGAAATATGTGATGCTCCGTTCTTGAAAATGTGATCATGCGAGTCTCTCAGCATTTAAACAATAGCAATGGCTAGGCTAGTTTGAGGAAATTTGTTGATACTGATACCTAAAACTTTGCATATAAAATCGATTGTTCCATCTCTTCTACTAATCATTAGTTCTCATCTCAACCGTTTATTTCAGGATTCCGACGACGAGGTGGAAATCCTCTACGAGCGAGTGGATAGGCGCCCGGTTAGTGATTTTTATAATCGTTGATCTTTGATCTTTGAGATTGTCTGACACAGAAAAAATGCAATGTGACTTAGAAAACAGTAGTCACTTCACCATTTTTTGTAATCCTGGCTCGCCCGGTAAGCGTTCTGATATCTGTGACATGTTCGATAGAATAGATAGTGAAATCAATGCTCACAAAATTCAGCATCGAGAGAACGATTGATCTGCGCTCTTTGGAATCACCTAAACCTAGAGAGCTTAGATGTGCCCATTTGACGCATCTGTGCGATAGGGTGCGGAAGGAAAAAAGATTGCTTGATAATTCGAACGGAATGCTACTCGCTGTGCAACAACGATTGAGATATTCTCTACAGTCTCAATCGATGGTGCAGCTTTCTGGCGATCTCGCTTCTTTTCTCCCCCCTCCTGCCATTCTCAATGAGTCTACTGACACCACAGGCAGCTCGGAGAGCTCCGAGGAGGTCAGGCGCTTTTTATTACTTCACCAGCAATTTAGCTTGGAATCAAATTATCATTGCAAGTTTACTGACACTTTGTGATTTTATATCAGCTATAATCTAAATCATTTCAGGGAGAGATGGAAGAAGAGCCGACGACATCATCCCAGGTACGAAACTTGCACTTCATCACTTAGTTGTTCATCTCCCCAACGACCACTTCATCCTCCACCGCCAGTTCCCTCCAGTCGCCCCTTCAGCCACTCGATCCCACCACTTTCAAGTCCCCCCCCCGTCGTATTGTTCAAATACGCTGTCAAGCCTCATTCACCAAGTCCCTTCAGTTTCGCTCTTGCCTCACGATGCGATGTAGATCACAAGTTAACAGATATATCGGGTTGAGGAATAAGTAACGCTCGTTTTTCCAATTTCAGATTATGACCTCTCCCGTCTTTCTAAATTGTGCAATTATATTCCGGTTTTTGATGATCGATAAGGGCTTGTATACTCTCTTTAGCGCACACTATATCATATATCTCCGATCATTTAGGCGATCACAATGGCTGGCTCAATTCAAAGTTGTCGCACCTCACCCTGAGATTTTGACAGGTCAGCACTGAGGGAAGAAGAATTATTGAGCCACAATTAAGCTGCAGTAGTAAAGTATCATGGTTATACATTACACTGATGATATGTAGAGGAATATCCAAGTAAAGGCCTGTGTAAGATATGCGCCTAACGAGAGTGTAGGATTTTCAGTTACTGACCGAAAGAAGTTTTGCTAGCCGCGTTTTCTTAGCAATAGATCTAAAGACCTCAATTATGCTTGAATGTGGAGTACCTTTCCTGTTGAAAATATGGACGAATTTTGCTAAGTGTGGAGCATTCTCTTTATGAGTTAAATTGCTCGTAAGTCCGATATAGAAAAACAAGCCTCGAAATCGACATTTATTGCTATTTCCTGTAAACCGTACTAATTGAATGTAAGGCCTTAGATGGTTAAATGGACGAGCAACTTTTGCACTATCATCCACCAAGTGGCCACAATTATAGAATGACAACTATGTCTTGGGTATGGTTTAATCCAAAGTCCTCAAAACACGCATTTCTTTTGATTCCGTCACAAAATAATATTTTTGGAAAACTGTTATTTTTCAAATAGGAGCATAAGTAGCACCAAATGTTTATAGTGATAATATAGCTCCATAGTGAGTGACTGGAGCGCACTAGTGTATAGGCCAGCACCTTCGATCCTCAAGGTAGATAAATAAGTTAAGTGAACTGCAATTTTTCACGAACGTTCCCCTTGAAACGTCTATAAAAATACAACAATGAATCGAGCACCATTCTCACTTCACCATGAAAGAGGTGTAGTATCGGGCTGCTCACCTGAGAATGTGTGAATTTACCGAACAGTTTCCACGTTAAATTACACAATTTCGAAAAAAATCTAAAATTTTCGAAAATTATCAGGTACATTGAAATCTAAATTTCTCTCCTACACAGGAAGCGTGATATTTCTAATAATAACGGCTATGATACTCGGGCATACCCTGAAAAAATGCTATAAAGTCAGCTCGTTTAGATTTGATTGGCGGGAGATATATGAGCCCAAACACGATGCTCAAAAACGAGCGTTACTTATTCCTCAACCCAATATTTTGAATTAGCTCAATTAACCAGACTCTTTGTTTCAGACACATCGCTCTGAAGTCCGCCTTTCCACTTTGTCTGGACCCTCGCCGAAGCGAGCCAGATCCATTGAAGATGACGAAGCTTCCTGCACATCAACGAGTGCGAAGGTTCGCAATAGAGATTATTCTTCGGAATACCAGGAAGGCACGTCAGCATCTTCGACGGATAGCACAGAAGCCGCGGAGCAGGATGAGAAGGTCAGAAGCAGCAATTTGCGATGTAGAGGATAAAATAAGCCGATGTTGACCCATAAAGTAGTCGAATTTCGCTACAAACCGCAATTTTTTGGGTATAAATATGCTGTTGTTGTTTTCTTTCTGCTTTGCAGCAGACAGAGAGCACAAACGAGATCAAGGAGATGATGAGGCTTGTGAGAGAGGTGAGGGTCGAATATTCAGAAAAGCCCTCATCAGAATTGTTTTAGAGCTATTCCAACAAAGCAGAGGAACTCGACCGGACGCTCAAGGAGACCCTGAATGAATGGGTGCGATTGCTTTTCACGTCCAGATACGATAACGTTTTCAATGAGTTGGAAGAAATCGAGGAATCGTTAGTGACAAAAAAGTGCGAAGATAAAAACGATTGTCGGAACCATGATGAAACCCATTCCAGGTCGACACAGTGCTCATCAAAGCTGCTCCAGAGAAGAAGATCCAGCTTACGACCGCCCTCAAACTCGCCCTCTCCACTAAGATCACGAGAAAGAAAGGCCAAGATGAGGCGTGGATTCCCTCCAAGGATTGGTGAGCCTATCCCATTCAACGGTTGATTAAGCAAGAGGAACTTATGATTTTGACTCGATATACCATTTTTATTTTCAGGAACCTGGATGAATCACATAGCAATGGCAACGCCAATGAGGTAAATTTTCATTAATTTATTAGTTCTGGGTTGAACCCAAGACACAGCCAACAATCCCACGATAATTTTGCCTCTCCTGAAGCCGAGAGAGTGTATCCCCGCCAGTATATCCCCCGACTAACAGTCGTTTTGTTAGTCGGGGGGATACCGCTGGTTATACTAGGTTGGTCCATAAGTCTTGACCGATTTTGGGAGTGATGTTTGAGTTAGCATATTTCGCTTCCCTCAAATCTCAACGACCTGGCCCTTAGCAGTACTTAGAGGTATACTCAACCAGTATCCCTATATCATTGAATATTGTCGTGCTTCTTATCGTACTTGATGAACAAACCGTGACAGATGATCATTTTGGCAATTTTTGACTTTTTTGAAATCCAGCGGATGTTGACTAATTAATTCCAATTTTCTTTCTTATATGTTGTCCACCCTTGTTTACTGGAATTGGCCTGGAATATCCTGGTGAAATATTCCTAAAACATGGAGAAAAATGTGAGCGGAATAGTAGTGATTACGGTAGTATCGCGAAAAGCTGCTGGTATTACCGTAATCCTTTGTTATTTTCATTTTTCATATTTATTGCTCTCGTTTTTTTCCATGTTCAGGGAATATTTCACCAGGACATTCCAGGCCAATTCCAGTAAACAAGGGTTGACAAAAAATAAGAAAGAAAAATTGGAATTTAGTCAATATCCGCTGGATTTCAAAAAAGTCAAAAATTGCCAAAAATGATCATCTGTCACGGTTTGTTCACCAAGTACGATAGATGCTTGAAAAAAATTGGCTTGGGGTAAATTAAATTTGTCAATAAAATACAACTTTTGTTAAAAGTCATTTTATTGGGGTGTTCCGAAAGTATTGATCACTTATACATTTTTCACTTGGTACTGCACGAAACAACCATGGAAATCCATTCACTTTCAAAAAACCATTTCATTCAGACCAGACATCAAAAAAACACTTTTTCTAAATTCTCACTTTTTAGAAAAAGTGTGTAAAAGTGTGTACCAAATGTGTAAAAATCAGTTCACCATCTCATGAGAGTTTAGAGTTAACAATAAACTATTTGCACGACATCCCGGCTTATTTCATCATCATTACGAAATTTTTCATTTCCCACACATATTTATACAAATGATAGTATTGGATCCCAATAATAGTTAGAAAAAATGCGCCATAAAATAAGACTAAGAATAATCTTAAACAGAGTTTCTAAGACTAGTCAAGAAGTTCAGAAAATTTAAAAATTTAAAAATTCAATTCTTCATAATGAAAAAAAGTGAAAATAATTTGACCTAATTATCCTGCGGTACGGTATAAATCATATTTCTCAACTTTATTTGCTAGTCTGACCTCTGCCCCCTCTATGGTTCCAATATGAGCTTTTCATTTTAATTCTGTACTGAGTTGGGAAATTTCAAATCTGGGGTTCCGAAATCAAAAGTGGCGCTTTTTTCATTTTTTTTTCATCATCAGTAGGTTCCAATTGGTCAATCTAAGAACTGCATGAAATAGTTCAAAGTTACCCTCAATACATTCAAGCTGCTTCTCATCCTCTTCCAGAGATATGAGATGAACAATAATTCCGCTTGGAAAAACGCGACTTTCGGTGTTTATGGTGGCAGCCATCCCCACAAGAACCCGCGATCTGCTATTTCTAATCAATTTATGAATGATAGGGGAAGGGTTGCTTGTTCAGTTAACCATGAAAGATCAGGTGTTGCTTCATGGAGGACAGGGGAATGTCTAAAGTCTGATTTTCGATGAACGAATTTCAACCCGGAATTCACCAATCGTTCAGCTCTTTACAAAATAGTTGGATTCCCTCGCAAATTATTTTGTGAACTGACCGTGCAAGGTATTTCTCAATGCAATGTATTTGGGATATCTAGACCAAATGTCCCGACTTCATGGTAAGATAAATCCGTTTTGACCAACGGTAGCACCATGAGACTTGAATTAATGCGTATGTCTTGAGTATGATTTACGTGGTTAATCTGTGGCTTTGTTGGCATAGTAATCCCCATGCATTGTACTTCACCAATGCGTGTCAATTTCGAGCCTATCATTGTTCACCGTAACGCATTGGCGGAATAAAAATCTGATTTCATCTTCGGACAGGGCTTATTTGGACTTTCACTATCTCCGTCTTATCGATCGGACAGGGTTGGCATAGTGTGCGCTAAATAGAGTACCCAAGCCCTGGGTTGGGTACTCTATTTAGCGCACACTATTTTTTTTTTGAAACCATGGGTTGATGGTGCTGATAAGGAAGACACGACAGGTCAGAAACTCCAAGTGTAAAATCGGTCAAGACTTATGGACCAACCTGATACAATAAGCAATGACAGGCTGACGATACGCAACTGTCGATTCCCTCAACGCCCTTCTGAACGTCTAAACGACAATCGGTCGATCTCATATCAACCAGCAACGTGTCATGTTTTTTTTCTGATAAATGAGTGAATCGTTGTCTCCATATTCTTGTTTGGCCACTCTTATCACTATCTAGAGCTCATCATGTAGTTTGGCTGGTTATCAGCCTCTCTTAGCAACATGCAACACAATCGGTAACAGTAAATATTCTGGCCCTACGGGTACCACACTAAAAAAGAAAGAACGCAGAGAGGAAAAGGAAAAGTGATGATAACTTACAATGGTGTGTACGATTAGAGAGGAAGAATCAAGAAGAGTGAGAGAGACCGACTCAGAGGAGAAGAGGAATGCTCTGGTATTCCCTGGTATCGACTCATTTTCACATATCAGCAAATTGTGGTGTATAGTATGGGTGTCGGCTGGCCTAATTTAGTCCAAGAAACAAATTAGTGTTTCATTTATTTTGGTGTTTTATTCGTTGAAAGACCATAGATCATTTTGCAGAATTTTTATTTATTGCAAGGGAAATTACAAGAGATATCTAAGTGTACGGAAAATGCGAGTGTAGTCAGAACATCTCTTCTTTACCGAACTAGAGGCCGTTGAAGTCGGAACCTGACGGATGTTGTAAATTTGCTATACTCTTTACCCTTTCTCATGCAGTTACATTTAGAATATTATCAATATCCATTCTGTGCTCACTATACTCCAAAAAATAACTATGCAAGTGCGCACAGAATGGAGATATAAATATCCGAAAAGGACATGCTTTCTACGAACCCTGCGAATGTGATCCAGCAGTCCTTATCTTCCATTGTACATCATTCTATAGCTGCAATGGAGACGAACTTGTTATCTGAAAATAAATGATTTTTTCTGTCTTAGTCAAAATTTTGAGTGATCTATGTTTAATTGATCTTTGATCTTGATCGGATTGTTTCTCACCTGATGCCATTTTATCGCACTTTCTCTTCGCATCTCATGCAGTTTTCGTCCTCGCTCGCGTCCCACCAGAAACTGGATTCTGAAAATACGTAACGTATTATACGTTCACTCAAGTTTTGTTTCTTCTGAAAAGCTGGAGATCTTCTCCCATTGTTGTGATAAAAAAACTGAAGGAAGTTGTAATGTTTCTAGACTCAGAGATGATCTCATGAGAATATACCTGGGTGTTCCTTTGGGATCGTGCAGCGATTGACCCTCTTTCTGCACCAGCTTGAGCGACAAGAAACCGAGCGTAGCGCGTTGCCAAATCATTTTGGCAGACTCCGGGCGCTGCGATAGGTCCCTGTAACAAGAGGAGTTAATTGCAGCTCGGCGTTCCTCACCGATCTACTAATGTAAATACATTGTATATGTAAACACTACAGTATTCCAGCCTTTTCAACTCCTGTAACCTACACAATAATCAATATCTAGGAACATTATCTCCTTTCCTTAGGTACGAGTTACCCGCCCCGAATTACCGTCAAGCGGGAGCAAAATGAACCATTTGCTATATTTTAGTGTATTTTAGTATAAAAAAAAACTATCAAGGCCCGCAAACGTGTGAGAGTAAACGTAAAGTTGCAATTTTTCGGATTTGGGCCTTCCTAGTGATTGCCAAGAAGGTGCAGCGAGGAAATTTTTATTGCACATTTCTAAACATCAAAAATTGGAAAAATGTTTTTGGGTGTTTTGTGGCAGGCAAGCGCGATATGCACGGATTCTCCGACTGGATGTGAAAACATATCTGAGCAAATGCAAATGGCGTTTGTGAGTAGGTGATGAATGTGTGTTCAAACTCGCTAGTGCATCGGATTCATACACATCGCGCTTGTCTGCCACAACACACCCATAAAACAATTTTCCGGTTTTAGATGTTTAGAAATGTGCAATCGAAATTTCCTCGCTGCACCTTCTTGGCAATCACTGGGAAGGCTCAAATCCGAAAAATTGCGACTATACGTTTACTCTCACACGTTTGCGGGCCTTGATAGTTTTTTTTTATACTAAAATACACTAAAATATAGCAAATGGTTCATTTTGCTCCCGCTTGACGGTACAAACTCTACTAACCTTACATTGCAAAGAGCACACAACTCGATGAACCCTCTGAAGAGCGTTGTCGGTGGATTTTAGTGAATTGATGCAGGTCTACTGCAAATTTCGAGATGAGCGATGATAACTTTGCCAAAGATCAAAGACCAACTTCTTTCGAGAGTTCCTGCTTGACTCGAAGTGAGTTTCCGCTCTGTGTAGGAGAGCCCAAACGGATCTTCTAGGGATCTTTAAAAGAATAGATGATGAAGCGATATAGGTAACAAATGGGGCGAAAACAAGCAAGGGAGGAATTGGGATGGGAAATGGTCTCTAAATGCACAAAGTCTAGTTGACAAGTCGTCGAAATGTGGAATGAGAAGACCATTTATCGATGAATAACAGACTACGAATGGAGCTAGGAATGTAAGAGAGCAGAAGCCTTCTAGAAGATAGAAGGGAGCGGGAAAGACTAGAAATGATAGATATGGCGCCTCACTGTCTCATCTCTCTCCCCCCCCCTCTCTCTTCTATCGACTGTCTCTCCATTCTGCCCGCTCTCTCGTGGACAGGTGGTAATTAAGAGAGATGTCTCACAAGATGGAGTAGACTATTCTTGGAAGCGGAATTGGAATGAGCTATAGAACTTTGGGAGGATGTAGGAGCTGGAAGATCAAGAGAAGGAATTGAACCGGGCAATCCATCGGACAAGAAGATGTTCAGTCAGACATCAAGACGTGCATGCGATTATTTATTCATTTACAAATAAAACATTCTTACAATAATAAAGAACAAAAGATCTAGTACCCGTGACTGTATTCTCAACGATAGAATGGCTGGTGATGGGTTAGACGGTGGTCTGAATTCGATTGGAGGAAGGGACATTTCTGAGTGGAAGAACAGCGTGTTCTGTTGATCGAAGCTCGTAGTTTGGCACCTGCGAGATTATTTCTTTTCTCATTTATTCAATTCGAAACACGGCGAGAAATGACGTTTCAACTTCAAGAATTTATTTGATCAATCAAGAAAACAAAATCACATGGTGCGGCTTTGAAGTCACACAACTTTTTGGTAAATTGCAAAAATTACCTTCTCTCCATAGAATGGGCTTCGATAATTGATTGCATCATGAAGAGTCCCAAATACAATTCCACTATCGTCTGTGATCTCCTCTTCCCGATACGTTTGAAGGGCCTGAAACACTCTTCTTACCTCGATTCTTCCCATTTGTTCCGTATTTACTTCCCCATCATTTCAATGCCTCCATTTATCGACCATCAACTCAGTTAATAAATGTTCAGCATTTGCCGAGTGGATAATGTCCGATGTGTGAGTCTCCCCCCCCCCCCCCCCCCGTGTAAACCCCTCTTTCTCTGGCAGTAACTCAATCCACTCTCCCCTCTTATACACCCTTCCTCTCTCAGGTGCGAAATGAGTGCAAACATGGAGAGAAACGCAGGCTTTCCCTTCTTTTTTAAGCAGCTGGAAGTAATAGCCACATCATCAATACTACATTCGGAATGTAGTCTACATAGCTAACGCCAACGAGCAATTACGGAGAAAAAAAGCTGCCAGACATCGGAGCATGTGTCGAAGGAAGGAAGAAGGAGGATCTTTTCGCTTCCTGGGCGGCGAGAGGAGAAATTCACTTGCTGAGAGGTCGAATCCTGCATTGAATTCAGTCACTACAATCAGAGCAAAAGTACCCTACCGTCTGCGTGGTTCTCTCCACTGCAGGCGGTGCTTGGAGAATAGTGGATACGGAGGGAATGCCTGGAATGAAGGGAGGTTGGCTAGTGATAATGCAACCGGGGCTCACTTCGGTTGTTCGATCTCGGTGGGAGTGGTCGGGAGGAGGAATCGAGTAGGGTACGATGCGCTTCTGATTCGATTTTATTTTCTTATATTTTTATTGTATAATAATCTCACCGAAACTGAGTCTTCTCTTGCTACTGGAACGAGAGAGAGGATCTGCCTTGAGGGGAGTGGCCACTAGTTCCTTCTCGAATTCTGGAAGGATTCATTTTCTGTATCAATGCATCTTGAGAAGTACATAAACTATTTTCCGTTGCTAGAAGGCATCAGAGAAGCAAAGAGCTACGAAACAGAGAGAAGTTGCCACTGACTTAGTCTCATTTTCTCCTCTTCTCTCCTCTTCCGATATTCCCTCCATCTCACTGCTATGAGACAGTCGAATGTGTGTCTCACACACTCTTCGATCATCACGAGAATCATCAAAAAAGCCAGAATAACCAGAAACCAGCGACTGAAATTAATCAAACTGTTTTCTTCATAAATCAGAGCTTGTCTTATCGCAACAAACGTCGGAAGTTTCACTCTTTCTGACACAACTTATTTTTCAAGCATCATCTTCTCCCTCTCCTTACTCCATTCTAATTTCTTCCCTTTCTATTTTGATCGCTGAGCTCTCGACTTTGGTTCAAACAGTATGTAAGTCAAGCAATGTACGAGATGGTTGAGTGACTTACCTGATTCTCAACGCGACTCCGACCCTCTCACAGCACTCGGCCCCACAGCAATCCTCACTGTCCATGCAGATGAGGAAGAGAGAAGAGACCAGAGTTCCATTGGGGAAGTGGACGGTACTGGAAAAAAATCTCATAACAAATTCACAACGACTCTATCAGATCATCAATCTCTCTAAACTCACTCGAATCTCGTGTCATTCAACTCGTGGACGCAAATGTGTTCGTTCTTTCGTGTGATGGCCACTGAATAATCCCAGAAGAACCAGCGATCGTTGTAGCTGAAGATAAAGTGATGGATGGAGAATGTCATTTCTTCAAGTTAGATTATTGAGCGAAGATGTCTCAGTAGATTGAAGTATGATAGATGAACTCACAATAGAGGAAGGGATTGTATCTCATCATTCATCACAGTCCTTTCCAATAATCGATCGTAGAGGCGACTTTCGAAGGAGGAATTGGCAGATTTGGATTCGATAGAAGAGATTTCAGTGCTGAAAGGTCTCTTCTTCACTGGAAATAATGTATTTTGACTCACTTGTTCTCTGCTTTGACCGCAATGAGAAAGTAGGCGAAACTGAGCGCATTCATTCTGGAATCCTTCTTTTTGGTTGAAATAAGTGTACAAGTTGTTGTCTCCCACACAACTCAGTGAGAGACGAGGGAAAGAGCAGGGGTGTTCAAATATTCCATGGTTGATCCAATGGGAGACGGCCAATAGATCGAATTGCATCCACTATACGGAAGGATCGGGAGAAAGAGAGGGGAGAATCGAGGAGAGACGGGAAGGGAATGAGAGAGGACCAGTGTGTTCTCAGTAGTTGTACGTTTTTGCACTAGTCTATGAACGAACCTTTTGAATGGAATCATCACGAGAAGACGAATAGACTGGCGTTCTGACTAGAATGATTCTGAAAGAGAAATGAATAGGTTGCGTGAGGAAACAGATGGAAAAAGCGAGTAGTTGAGGTAAGGAATAAATTGGATCGTAGTCCCTTCACTGCCTGGCAAGTCTCCACTCCCCACTTTTTATTTGCACAGGCTTGTGGACTCGCAAAACAATGGATGAATTATGCATCTTTTCACGCATCGAAACTCTATCCGACGAGAGATCACACGAAACGAGGAGAGGAGAGATAGTCTCGGACTGGGGTGGTGTTGAGTACACCTGTCTCATTGCCCATTTCATACTCCCATTCTCGCTCCCTTCTCTTCTCCCTCCTTCTTCCCCACTGCCTTTCCCTGCCGTCGTGTTGTCTTTGAGCTGCGCCTAGCAACGAACCACGATTTCATTAGGGAGAAGGAGAAGGAGGAGGTCGGAGAGTGGAATAGCGTGAGAGACTCGAGGAATGAACTGAAAAGTAATCACTAAAGTGCAAATGATATCTTTCCCTTCGTGAATAGCAGAGAACAAGTATCACCCGAACTACATAACAACAAGTCAGTGTTGAGTGTATCTCGTCCCACTCTTGATGCAATTATAGGCGGGTTCGAAATTTCATATGGCATTGGGAAACCGGAGTTGTTCCGATTGAGTTGCTAGACGTATGCTGATGGTTTCACGTTCAGTGATCATTCTTAGCGATTCACATGTGTTTATTGGTGCACTCGCTGTTCGAAAACGCCGAGATTAAATTCTTCAACTACCGACCAAGTCAAATGTCCGCAATTAGTTCTTTCAGCTAATATTTCGAACCTGCGAAATAAAAACGCCCGAATGACAAGCAAACAACAAGATTCCGCCTGGATTAGGCACCATTTATCGCAATATTATGGATCTTCTCTTTCACAGTGATCGATGCAACAATTCTTGACCAGTACATTGAACTTTGATGATGGAATGGAATGGAAAGGGAAAGACAATAGAGACGATCACTTCTGTGCTCACTATTTCCACCTCCATGGATCGTTTCGGATTCGCCTCCGTCTCTCAAACACGACGTCTATGGAATTTGACGATGTTGTGTTGTCCTTCTCTTCGAACATGAAAGCTGTTAGAGGAATCGGACTTCGACGTGGCTTGTACGATTAGATCTGGAAAGAGAGCATCGAGAACATATTGAAATCGCATTCATCGCAATGCTGACCTCAAATTATCACGAACCTTCACTGATTTGATATCATCTTGTAAATAGTCTTGTTTAGTACATTGATAGATTTGCGTTGTCTGAAAAGGAATAGCGAATAATCGTCGCTTATAACCGATTGTATCCTCGTTTTGATTAACGAAAGATCATGTTTTGCTCACTTGTGTGCGGGTGTAGGACGCACTTTTGAGCTAGTGTATGAAGCTGCAAAAATATATATTATCATCAGTATCAATCAATCAATCAATTTATCATATCAGGCAATTAGGGTGCTCAGATGAGGATGAGTCGCTGGTAGTCATCACGGGTTGTATTCCACCAGTTTTTGCCAATAGCTCGCGTCAAGTCATCTCTCCAGCGCACTCTTGGCTTGCCCGAGGGGCGAGTCCAGTTGTAGGGCGTCCAGACAGTAGTCGCGCGGCTCCACTGATCCGTATCCAAGCTTCGCACTTTGAGTGCCCAGCGCGCCTTCCGTTTCAGTCCTTCTTGGTTCCAATCGCGCAGTTTCGTGATCCCTCGCACGCGTTCGTTTCTCCAGCGATCCCTTAGCGAAACTCCGACCATTTTCCGCTCCATCTTCCGTTGGGTCACACACAGCCTCTCCTTGTCGCTCGATCGCAAGGCCCATACTTCACATCCGTAGAGTACGGTAGAGGTGACGCAACTCTCAAAGAGTCTCCTCCTGGTCTTCATGGGAAGAAGTCGGGAAGAGAGGAGGTGGGACAGCTTACTCCATGCGTACCAACCGAGTCTGATCCTGTGCTCAATTTCGTCTGAGTGGTCAAGTGGAAGAGAGATTCTTCCTCCAAGATACGTGGCAGACTCGACGAATTCAAATCGCAGGTTCCCGATGACTATGGGTGCTCTGGTAGTGGTGCAGGAGGTGAGGAGATTGGTCTTGGAGGCATTGATTTCGAGACCAACGCGGCTGCATGCCTCCATCAGCTTCTTCAACATCCGCTCCAGTTCCGGTCGAGACTTGGCGATCAGGGCGATCAATCCAAATGAAAAATGTGTTTGCGAAACAATCCCCAATAGATGGTTTCTTCAGGAGAGAGCGAACAAATGGGAAATTTGAGAAATATATGGGAAATAAACTATATTAAAGGAACAAAAATCAGATAGAATAGCAGAAATAGCATGGGGGACGAATAGTCATACAGAGGAGACGATGGATGAATTAAAGAGAGAAGAAGTTGATCGTTGTCAAGACTACATAATGATGAGCAGATGGACTGATGAAATATGAGAGAGTGAGGGGTGGGAAGGGAAATAGGGGGGGGGGGGGTGGAGAAAAATACAAGCTAACAAAAACAAGATTTTGGTGCGAACATGAGAGAAATAAATTTCATGTGAAACAATGTTACGTCTATCCATACATAAATAAAAGCACTGTTTGTCTATCCATACATAAATAAAAGCACTGTTTATTGAATTCAATTGTAATCGTTCTCTTTCTCTCTTCTTCATTCTCTCTTATCCTTCTCACTCAATAGTGGAGTGTTCGTATCTTGAGTTGGTTGATCTTGAGACTGAGTCATTAGATATTGGCGAGTCTCCTGATAGGGAGTCATCTCAACTCAGAATCAAAATGGGATTGCATCATCCTTACTCAACTGAGAATCAAAAGGGGGTTGCATCATCCTTACCTCATCTTCCGTCGACTCAATCGCTGCTATCCACTGCACTATACTAGTCACTTTCTTTATGATGTTTCGGATAATCTGCAGATAAATATACGGTAAATATAGAAGACACAACAAACCCTTTCGATCAAGTATAAGGCGTAGAATAGGCTGGCATATTTATTCTTTCTCGATGCAAGTCCCTTGAAGATATATTTACGTCTCTCAGCTCTGAAGATAATCGATAGTCATATTAATATGGTTTAAAACGCACAGATAAAGTCTCAATTGACGACCAATACTAGCGGGGAGAATATCGTATCCAAGGACGACCCACCTGATATAAATTAATGAGAAAGAGCAAAGATCAAAGATCAAGGATCACTCACATCGAGAGCAACGCAGCAACGAAGATAATGATGACTATATTAATCATTCCATGATAGTCTGGTTTCTTCATTCTTCTTCCATTCTGTACGAATGGATAGGCACTCCGACTGAAAAGGAACGCTTCCGGTTACATCATCACTAATGTGGTGTTAAAATCCTGGAAAAGTAAACGGAAAAGTAAAAAGGGTGATAATTTTTGCCTGGAAAAGTAAATGGAAAAGTAAAAGGATTTGAATTCCCGCAATTTCGTATCTCGGTTCCCAGTGCAGCTAGTGACTTGAAAATCGGTTTATAGGCTTTATCGAACCTTTTAACCTATAGAACTGATTTTCAAGTCGCTAGCTGCACTGGTAACCGAGATACGAAATTGAGGGAATTCAAATCTCAGTACTTTTCCGACGCGAATTCAAATCTTTCTACTTTTCTTTTCCAGGCAAAAATTAACACTCTTTTTACTTTTTCGTTTACTTTTCCAGGATTTTAACACCACATAAATAACTCACAAATGAGTGGCATAGATGTTGAGTCCAAGGGGAGGATCACTGATTTCGGGCTGAAATTTTAAAAAAAAATCAGAAGTAAGAGATAGGGGAAACACACTAGATTATTCACTATTCTTCCGTTAATTTTAGACTGATTTCTGTAGAAATTGAAAAAAAAAATTTTTTTTCTGTATGTGCGGCATTTTCACATAACTTGTTGTGCCGAATCATCTTGAGTGACGCCTTCAATCTCATTTATATTTTTATGATAGATAATATCCATTGGATATTGATAAACTAACTCCAATGGACATAAATGGAATAACATTTCCGACAATATCATGAGGTTCAACCTGAATGGATGGAGATACAACTCATCCATCAACTTCCCCTCTGTCTCTACACTCACATCAAGTGGCATTCTCGTATCCAGAAGTCGAGTGAAATCTCCTTTGATGAAATCAGTGTGTTTGAGAATGTGAACATTCTGAAAAAAATTGTTTTATTTATCCAAAATATGAATACTAACATATTCATTGTCGATTACAGTTCTGAGAAAGAAGAAATGACCTTCGTTATTCGATGTAATGATATTGACCACTTTGTTCTCAGGAATTATCTAAAGTGTTATTGATCAAAACCTGTTGACCTACCGCATTGGGAATCGCGTATTTCTTGTAGATATCGATGTGGTACCTTCAATCAATCAATAATCAATCTATTACTTTAGCCACGAACCCATTGTCTGAATTACTTGCATCCCAAGTGACTCGATAATTGAATAGTCGAAGACCTTCTTTGCTACTGAAGATAAGGAATTACAAATTGGAAGGGAAGGAGCAGATGAAGGGAAAGAAGGGATGGGATATGAGATGGGAATGAAACTGTCCTCGTCTCACCTGAGCCATACATTGATTTCATGGTCGATATTGTATACTCTCAAAGGTTTGAAAGCTGTGAAGGAAGATTATGAAATGGAGGAACAACGATATATTCTCACAGAGAGGAAATTCATCGGCATTGTAGAATTTGACTGAGGAATGTGCATACATCTCTGCGTTACTCGCTCGATATCGTTGTCTGTAGAGAAGAGAAGAGAAGAGATAATCTGATTGACTTGACTCTCCATCACTCACCCTATTTCAAGCACATCTTTGAGGGCGAAGAATGTAACTTTAAACGCTTAATTAGATACCAATCAATCACGAAAATCACCTGAAGCTTATTGCCCGACATGCGAATTAACCTGTATATGCAGATAACCCGAAGAGCAGAAAAATGAAGAAACCTCTCTTCATGGTGAATCGAGAGAGGAATGAGTGGGGAATTGAATTTTTTTTTCTGAACATAGTCATTTTGACTATTTGTGGACGTGCAAGATTGAAAGTGCAAAGAAATTTCGATGGGTAGCCTTATTTAGATTGATAAGATAATATATGTTTTTCTGTTGATACCATTGGTTCGTCTGATTTGTAAGTATCACATGTATTAAATATTGCACCATCGACGGATCATTGGGAAAGGAGCAACGATTACATTGTGAGCAGTTTGCAACCCGCATTTTTAATGTAATACAAAACAATCAATAAATTAGGTTATAATAGCCGAGGTAGATCATCCGGCTCTCTTGACACTCCATGGAAGCAGTCCTCTCTTCTCTCCCACCAGACCGTAGCTGAGAATAGAGGAATGATCACAAGAGAAGAGAAGCAATAATATCACTTGGGCAAGATAAACGACTCTCACCCTCCTCCCTCATCATATTGAATTTCTGCCGCTGGCCCCTTATCGAAGTCGAAATCGTACTGAAAATGGGATATTGATAGATGGAAATTTGTCTCTCCCCTCCCCCTCCCTTCCCTCACCTGGATATCTTCATCATCATCGAGAGGAGCGAATGGATCGAGAGTAGTGGAGGGAGGAGACTGACGATACTGAATGTAATATCAGGGTGATTACATGAATAATGCAAAAGTCTTGCATAATCAATAAACTACCGTAGTCTGCCAGGGTCGGAGGGTTGTCGTGGTGGGAACCGCTGCTGCTGCCTACAATCATCCATCTATCGGGACTCTGTGTCATCTTACTCACCTCAATTCGCTGTCCAGTGATGGGATTGGGGAAGGAGAAGGAGAAGGTTTTCTGAGTCTTCATCGATGAGGGAAAGGGAGTGGGAGGAGGAAGGGAAGGACGGAAGGGATGGAGGGAGGGTTCTGAATAGGGAGAAAGGGCTGAGAAGGCAGTTTCATGCATCTCCCCTACTACTCTTGAATACTCTCCCATTTTAGATGACAGACGATAGATTCCATGGAGATGACCCACTAGTGGTAGTGGTCACTCCACAATCTCTGCTCGTTCTTCCCTCCGATGGACACAGATTGAGAAGGAGTTGGACACAAGAAGGACAGTGAGAGGCCAGAGGAGAAGAGACGATCGAGGAGAGGAGCGAGGACAGAGTCATCCCTTTTCCCTGATGAGATATTGACTTTTTCTCCTGACTATATTCGAAATGAATTTGAATCGCTTGGATTTCACAAAACAGTTCTCATAAGCTCACATTCAAACTTTTGGGATGGGGCTGAATGGGAGAAGGATTGGCTGCGTATCGAGCAGAGTAGAGGGGAAGTTGCTGCGAACAAATTGAATTAATGAGCAGATTGACAGCAATGATGATGGTAGCTTCGTTTTAGTCATCATCATGAACTGATTTAAATTATTTGAAGATAATTGAACCTTGTTCAGCTTATGAAGCGTTGGAGCCATGGTCGATGCAAATTCGAAGACGAATTGGAAAGGATATGGAGTGGTCTGGAATTAATAGAGTGACAGAGAATGGGTCCATTTCTTACCGGAGAAGTTACTATCCGAGGTCGGAATTCAAATTGATTCTCAGTAGGAGTTGGATTGTAGACTGTCTGGAATGAAGTTCAGTGTTGTCATACCCACGGGGAGATCTGGAGCGTGGCAATTCCGCAACTCGACATAATTCGAGTTGTAGTCATCCTAGGACCCTGGCAGAGGTGGCATTCTATTCAGCATAACTTCCTCTTTTTTTGTACACCTCTCCCAGGGTCCTAGGATGACTACAAATCGAATTATGTCGAGTTGCGGAAATGTTGTTGCGGAATTGCCACCCCTTCGAAGATGTAACCTTGGGAGTGGCGGTGGAAAGGACTCCTTCTCCCCTCATCCCATCGCAGATACCAAACATCGTGCACAACAACTGATTCTGAAGAGATCATTATCGGACTCCATCTGCATTCGCTCCACTAAGATAATTCCCTGGAGAAGTTGCATACCTTGTCCAACATGGCTGCTACTCTCCTTCTC
Organism: Pristionchus entomophagus; assembly: GCA_036245825.1. Lineage (NCBI taxonomy): Eukaryota > Metazoa > Nematoda > Chromadorea > Rhabditida > Neodiplogasteridae > Pristionchus > Pristionchus entomophagus. The sequence continues at coordinate 11,577,273 of BTSX01000006.1, read as the reverse complement.
AATTCCTCTTCACTCATAATAATCTGACTGGAGGTATTTGGCTCTGCAGCAGTTGCTGTCGTGGTCTCGACGCGATCCGAGACGGGTACGGTAGTCGTCGATCGATTGATTACTTGTGATCGTAAGGGAGGAAGGGAAGATACGGTAGGCAGGGACGGTGTTGATGGCAAGATTGGAGTATGAAGAGAGGGAGAAGGAGGAGATGGGGAGGAAGGAATGAAGTGGAAGGAGTGAGGAGAGTGAGTACTGTAGGTTGGAGGAGAGAGAGTACTGTAGGTTGGGGGAGAGGGTGTACTGTAGGTTGGAGGAGAGGGAGTACTGTAGGTTGGGGGAGAGGGTGTACTGTAGGTTGGGGGAGATGGAGTACTGTATGTTGGAGAAGAGGGAGTAATGTCTGTTGGTAGCAAAAGGATGGAAGAGGTCATCGTTGGAGGGGACACTGTAGTGGTGGGGATGAGGGTGGCCTGACTGCGAGGAGTAGTGATGATCTCGATCGGAGGAGGGGATGACGTCACCTTCTTCATCTCGAATTTAATATCATTAGTGTTACATGATAGTCATTTGTCCCGCAATCTAAACGTCCCTGCGTTGTTTTCTCTGCTATCAACTTACAAACTCTTTGAAGTGAATACCACAATTTAATATCAAAAGAAATTATGAAACCTTGACAAGGACGAAAGGAGGCTGCAGTTGAGAAGAAGGACGAACAACTCCCGATGGATTCTTGTAGACTGAAGAGACGAGAGGAGGGAGGGGATCAGATCGGATGAAGATGGGAGAAGAAACGATGGATGATTGAGAAGAGGAGGAAGGAGGGAGGAAGTGGAAGGAATGAGGAGAGGGAGTACTGTAGGGTCGAGTGGGGATAGGAGGAGATGAATGATAGGAGGATGGAGGGAGGTAGTGAGGTGAAGTAGATTGAGATGGAGTGGGATAAGGCGTCTGATGATTCTTGTGTCTTTTTGGGATATATTTCAGAAACTATTTATCTTTTTAAACCAAACCGGTGGGGGAGGCGTCATGGAGAGGGAGTAGTTCTTGTTAGCTATGTAGTACCTGCAAAGAGTTTCGTTGTATTCCCCGTAATGTGAAATTTCCCAGCTATTCTTCTGCCATGATCAGCGACCTTTCAACATAAATATTTTTAAATAACAAATTTTGAAAATAATCATACCCGGTTGCCTGCTGCACTGGTTTTCTCGTCTCATCATCGACTGTCTCCAGAAGGATTTTGATGTTCTGAAGTTATTTAATACTTATTCGTTCGTCTTGATCAATCTTACAGGAGAAACTGTTTCATCTCTGCAGGGGGAAGCGAGGCATCGTTTCTGGATGGGATGAGCTTCGGATATCTGCAAATAGAAGTATAGTTTTGAAGTTTTCCTATCTCATTACCTGTATCAAAACCAGCACAAAAATCTGCGACTGTGAAGAGAACATCTGAATAACAAAGTTCGTTTCATTTACATTATTCTCATATGTTCTAGCAAATTCCGGAAGTTCTTCTTTCTCATGTGACCATCACTGATTGAAAAGGCGCGAAAATGTAGAAAATGAGGTTTGGTTCATTTCCGCGAGACTAAACTTTAGTAGCCACGACTCCCTTCTTCCTTCTCTATTTCCAGTTCGGAACACAAGCAAATATACAGTCATGTATCTTCGCATTGTTGTTTCATTGTCGTCCAAATACAATAAATCACCGAAGTGGAGAGAATAATACGGGAACACTGATGTGATTCCCCAACCCCCAAGAGAGGAGCAGACGCCCCTCCACCATTCCCCCATCGAATGACTTTCTTTTCGGAACAGATTGTCTACTGTGCAAGGTAGCACCCTAGAGTTGTTTGGGGCAAAGTAGGTAGAGATAGAGGACGAATAAAGAGGGGAACAGCAGGGGTGACATCAAATTTAGACGCGCTTCCGACTAAATTTAGGCAGAGGCACGCCCGATTTAGCGGGGGAGAAGCAGCAACTACGTCACTACTCGCTGCTATAAAGTGATGTGTCGTCGTGGTCAGTCCATTCCAACTCAGTCCAATCCCCCACCCTCGCCCTGATTAGAGAAGCGAGCCTTGAACAGTGGAGAAGAGGATGGCGATGGATGAGCAAACTACGTAGAGGGGAGGACAATGCAGTAAACAAGTGTACTCGCAAAGAAGAGAAACAGTGTGGAAAGGAGGACCAGACAGCCGTCCTCACTCCAGTGTCCACTCTGGTGTCTCTTCCTTCCCCATGCTGGTTCCGTGTGAACACCCCCCTCCCCTGTCATAAATCCCTTCTCGGTTCCCACGGTCTTCCCTCTCTCTCTTGTTTCTTCCTCGTTCTGTCCCCCTTCGGCAGATTAGACCTCCGTCCCACAAAGGGCCGATTCTACGGGGGAAGACGTGTGTATTCCTTCACACAATGGGAGTTCTCTCTCTCTCTCTCTCTCTCTTCTCACTTGGAAATACTCCGTCATTTCTTTGTGGTCTGCATTCAAACTCGTGAAGGGTCAAAATATGTTCTGATTTCCGTTTGCACTCTATTTTTGGGAAAGTCTAGACCACAACGAGTCGCCAGGCACGAATTCTCGGTCTTCCCTCGACTTCTCCTCCTTTACTGTGCTTCTACTCGGTTCTCTATTGATGCAACAGGTCTGGCACGGATTTATCCGTCGAAGACAACAAAAAATAAGTGTGACAAATAGTGGCAAAATAAGGGACTGTATGGGGGGCAAGTAGGAAGTAGAGTGGACTGAGGGGCCAGAGGAAGAGAGGCCATGGGGACAAATAAGTGAGTGAATAGATGGATGGATGAGGGGATGATTAGTCTAGAACAACCGAATGAGACTACGAGATGGAGAGAGACAGGAAAGGGAATCATCAACCGAATCGGAACATTGGCATCGAATTGACGTTGAGTTGTGCTTCGTTTGATCGACTGGCTCGTCTCAATCCCTCGTTCGACCGTTTACTGTAGGGGTTACTGTACTCGACGGGAAGCGGGACGGCCGCGTCGCGGTCCATCAATTCCAGCAAGGGGAAGCCATCGTGCTCATCACGGGAACCTGAATGATGCCAGGATCCACACAATGCTCCAAAAAATTTTCATCACAGTCATGTTAAATTCTAGGTTGTTTCATGGTTGAAAGAGCTTGATGGAGGAATTGAATATGAGATTAGGGGGAAGCTACGGGGGGGGGGGGGGGGGGGGTTAGTCCCCCCTTGCTTTCCCCTAGTCTTCACTGAATAATCCGACACATTTAGACGACGGAGACGTCTTGGAGTGGATACTCAGAGGGGTCAGGAAAGATTCCGAGAAGAGACGCCAAATGTCAGTTATGAAGGTGGCACCATGTATAACTTTGAATTAATTTGATGAGAAGGAAGAAGGAAGGCAACTCCTCTTCCGAGTAAATGATCGCTACACGATCAGGAAACACTATGCATACACTCAGAGGGCGCTTGTTCTCAGGGAATTCGTTCAAGCAATTGCGTATTCGTCGTTTATCCCCCTCACTAGTGTGAAATTCCCGCAGATAATTGTGGTCGTGGTCGGTTCACTTTGACGATGACGTCACTCGGAAACTGTTGTAAACTACTCCGACTCTACAGAGGAATACACGGGGAGAAAGTAATGTTGCGTGCGTGAGAAGTGGTGAAAAAAAGGCCAGTACAGGGAGGGGAGTACACGTCACCCAGAAGGGAGTAGGGGGAATTCATAGAGAAGAAGGATACAGTTCAGATGGGAAGGAAGGGAGAGAGGGGATCCTGTCACTCAGTAGTGGCAACAACACTCCTGCACATCCACTGTATCTGCATAATGACTATCCTAGTTTGCGTCCCTCGTTTGAAATTTACTTCGACTTTGGAATTCCCCCGCTCTAATGAAATAATGAAGGCAGCTGATGTTTCTCACGCAAGTTGGGACACAAATGCAGCTGGCCGAGACTTGGAAAGGGCACTTTTTCCGTGAATTATCCGAGGTGAAAGAGCGAACTGACGTTCTATTAGCATGCGGACGTAGTCTGCTGCAGTGGTGGGTCGAGTGTCGGCTGGAGAAGGAAGAAGCAGCAGACACGACTGGAGATGGTGAGGATTGGGATATGACAGAAACGGAAATATGGATAATATCCTATTGCATGTTGTGTTGGTAAATGGCAGAAAGGGTACTCACGAGTAGTGCTGCGAGTGCGACCCTCATCATTGGGGTGGGGGGAGCCAAGCATGAGCTCATTCTAGAACTGAAGAGATCGGATTAGACGGAGGGAGGGAATGACGAATGATCGGAGACGTGAGATATGAGGGAGGTGGAGGTGAGGAATCGTACAGAATGAAGGAATGTGCAGACAGGAAGTAAGAAGTGAGGGATTAGGAAATCATGAAATCATCAATCAAGACTCGGAATGCATGGATGAAGGGCAGAGAGAGGGGATTGAAGAAAGGTCGGTGGTTCTGGAAAATGGATCGGAATGAGGTTGCATTCCCCTGGAGGGATTGTGTTGTCCCATTCGGATAAGGGAATTGAAGTTCATGGGGGGAGGAGATCGTCCTTTCTCCATGCTAAGCACCATCCTCAATTTCTCATTTCGCATTGTTATCGGCGACTCGAAGAGAAGAAAGTCAAGGAGATGGAAAATGAGGATGGAATTGGATTAGAGCTGCGCCTCGGAGCACCAAAACTATCGGGTCCATTCCGTTTCGGGCTCATTTAAGAAGGGGGAGGTTAATAGAATTATGACTGGTAATTGAGACGGGAAAACAGGGAAGAGGAACATCAAAAGAGAGGAAGGAAAGGAAGGGACTCTCTCCCTCTCACAGGATAGGTATCACTGTCTTCATCTGCGGGTCGTCGAGTCGTCGTCTAAGCCCCGCCCTCTCTTGCCACCCCCACTAGTCGTGCCCCCTCCTTCTCCTGTCGTGTCCACTAAGGGACCAATTGACACGAATGAGAGAAGTCGACGGAGAAGGGGAAGAGCACGAATTAGACTGTGAAACTCCCCCTGCGAATTACTTTTTCCCCAAGCGGATCTCCGATGTCAACACAACGTCGTTGTGGACCCTCCTTCTCACACCGGAGAAACACAAAAGAAGAGAGGAAACTACGGTAATTATTCAGTATTTCGCGAATTGTGTCTAGTGAGTAGCTAGAGAAGTCCCTTGAAGGTGTAGCAAGAAGTGGAATGAAGGAGAAGGAAGAGATGGAGATTGGAGAAGGACAAGACGAGAACGACGTCTCTCATTGCAGGGTTATGGGCACTAAAGAATTCGAATCATGATTAGGGCAGGAATGCAACAGAGAAAGACTGAGTCAGAATGGAGTAGAGAAACTCATTCGAAGAACGAAGGAGGGGAGATAATGGAGAGGAATGATGTGGAGTTACTTCGATTAGACTGAATGGAAATAGCAGAAATGGGAGGAAAAGAAGTTGAGAGATTGAATTGAAATTATCGAAGATCAGAGGAGGGAAACAGCTGATGACGAAGGGAAAAAGAGGGAATGAGAAGGAATGGAGAGAAGTGTGGCCATCATGGAAAGGAAGAGCATGAATGGATGAATGAGAGGAAGAGAGGAGATGTATTATTCATTATATAAGTAACTGTCAAGAGAAGGAAGGAGTACCGAGAAGGGACTGCCTATGGAAATGAAGTGGAAGGTGCTAGTGTGCAAGAGAGCGTCGAACGTGCTTCACAACAACCTGCGCACCTTTGTTTTGAACACCCACTCATTCCATTCCGCGTAGTCTCTCGAACACCATCTATCCACTACTGCTGCTGCTTCTGTTCCCTACAAAGTCGCCGACATTAAGTCCGGAATTCCGGTCTATGGGCTAACAAAAGGGAGCAGAGAAGGGTTCACTTCTCATTTCTCGCCATTGAATTCTCCCCCTCTATTCACTCATCCCATGTCCCCTCTCATCTTCATTCTATTTCTGCAGATGACTTGCAAACTGGAAAATTAGACGGAGAAAGAAAAGTTGCTGGGAACAAAACAAACACATTCTGTAAAGGAAATGACGAGACAAATGATTCTTGCTGAGAGACAGAAATACAGTGGGCCAAGCTAAAATAGACGTTGGAGTTGAATAATAAATGCGACTGTTCTTCTAAGGTGAGTAGGCGAGTAGAAGGGAACAGGAGGGAGGAGGGGGAGGGGGGGAGGGGGAAGGGGTCAGTCTGGAAATTAAAGCAAAACACGACTTGTGAGAGGAGGAGCAGTCCCGAAAGGGAGGCGTTGATTCTATTTGGAGTAAAGGGGGGAGGGTGAGGGGGGAGGGGGGGAGATCGGAGGAGAGAAGGGAGAAGTTGCTAAGTTAGTTAGATCGAGTAGAGGGAGAGGGTGGATAGACACATTGTTTCTGTCTAATCAAGCGAGGATTAGAGAAGATGATGAAGGAAGGAAGGGCAAAGAGATCCAAGGAGATATACCCTTCCTGAGCTCAGTCTGAAGACATCATTGGACTATCGAAGAATGATAAGTTGTATTTCATGCCAACACAGGCTTTCCTAGTGTCCTTCTGAATAGGGATAAAGATAGAGCAGATTAGTTTCATAAACTCAGAGCCGGAAGTAGCACTACGGAATGATCAACCACGTTGTCTCACGAGCTAGTGAGACAAAAAAGGAAGCAATAAAGTATCCCGGAAATTGGAGGTGGGAGTTGTTGCGTCGTGGTGTGAACAGGGGAGGAGGTGGAGGGTGCAATCTACCAATTGCCTCGTCGTCGCCACGACCATGACGGCCATCTAACAGCAGCAAATCGGAACGAACGTCTTCTGATGTCAACGGAGATGGAAGAAATAGGAGATAGGGAGCATGCGAATACAGGCAGAAATGGCAGGTGCTCATCAACCTTCGCGAGATTGAGATACTAACATTATTTCCACTATATCATGGCAATATTAGCTATCGATTCCACCTGGTTTATGGTTTCTCGGCTCTTGTAAGGTGAGATGATGATGATAAGGAAGGGCAGGAAGTTGAGTGAGTCCACGGAAACAGAAGAGAAGGAATCTGCAGAGAATAGGAAGCCAGAGGGGGAATAATAGGATTGAATGTCTGGATGGATCTATCCTCTAAGAGATTATTGGATCCTCCCCTCTTCATTGAGCCGTTGAAAGGGGAGGATAAGACACCACGGAGGTTTAATTGCCTTTCTTTCGAGAAAATGGTGAGGAGAATGGGAGGATTGGAAAATGAAGAAGAGACGTCATGAGAGGAGGAGAGATGGTATTGAGAAGGGGGGGAATGGAGGGATCCGATTGCTGAGAAAGACTGTAGGGGTATCGGAAAGGAAGGAGGAGTTCTCAAAACCAGAAAGGTCATCGGCTGTTATGAATGAACTTCCTTCTCTCTTTCAGCACTCGGATTCCAAATATCAAAGAAGCAAATAAGTTCAATGAATCCATTGTAAGTAGAAGATAAACACCGAAAGAATAACGAAATCGAGAGTCGAAAACATTAGGGAGAATCTGGTAGATTCTCAGTGGTCCTCTGAACCAGCACCATCACTGTTATCCTCAATGAACTTTGTCTGCTCTTTTTGTCTATTCAGAAATATTTTCTGCGTCACAGGTCCCACCGACAGAGAATGAATTGAATGAGCTCATTTAAATTGGAGAAAACGTGAGGAATCCTCAAAACCACTCAAACTCTGGAGCATATTCTTGACCGTTTGTGTACTTTGAGGGCTTATTGCAAGGACTACAGATATGCCACGACTCTCGCTCTTATCTGCACACACCGGTTATCAATACTGCAGACCATGGGACGAGATTCCCCTCCCTCTCACGCGTCCTTTGATTGATAAGAGAGGACCATATTACCCCCTTCATACCCATCTAGCAACTTTACTTTTGACTCTGTCCCGCATCAATCAAGGTGCCGCATCAATCAATATTCCAGAATGATCATTCGATTGGTTACTGTATTAGCATTCGTCGGAGCGACGATTGCCCAAGACGACTTGATAGTGAAGACCAGTTATGGATCGATTCAAGGTTATTTCTCCCTCTTTTCATCTCTTTCATCATTTCAATCACAGGCTACGAAGGAAAATCAGTCGATGGAACGAGAGTTCGCGTATTCAAGGTTGGTTATCCATTAATACCACAGTCAACTCTCCTCTTTTCAACGATAGTCATCGGTTCAATCGTAATTAGTAGTGAACTGATTAGGATTTAAATATAGCTCACTCTATTAACCTTTCACCCCTTCTTCCCTTTTACTTCTCCAAACTCCTCTCCTTCTCCTTCTCAGTCAGTTCCCTTCGCATCTCCTCCAGTGGGGGATCTCCGATGGAGATTGCCCCTTGAACCGAAGGGATGGGAGGGAGTCAAAGACGGAACCAAGTATTCTGCTGCCTGTATGAGCAACTCAACCACCTCAAGCAGCCCCCAACCGGTGAGACTGAACAGATAGAGAGATACAGATTTGAATTTATCCTTCGTTTCTTGTATTTATTTACATCACTCCATGACATTCATCCCTCCTCCTTTTTTCAATACAAACCAAATCAACAAACTTCTTTGCTCCGACCCTAAGCCATCATTCACCAATAATCGCATCTGTTTAGTGGGTTGACGAGGACTGTCTCTACATAAACATCTGGATTCACGGAGGCTGTTCGGTCAGATCTTCCTTCTCAATTTCTCTCGATTTTATCATTTTAGGCCCTGAAGAAGTGTCCGATAATAATGTATTTCCATGGTGGAGCAATGAACTATGATTCTGCCACCTACTTCAATGATACTGCACTAGTAGAGACATACGCATCCAAAGGTCCCTTCCTCACTTCATCCTTCTCCTCCTCAATCCATTACAATTGAAGGTGTTATGCTGGTGATTCCTGGCTTCAGACTGGGATTCACAGGCCAATTCTCACTAGGAGACAATCAGGAGCTCATTCCCAGCAATCTTGGGGTGTACGGTAGAGTTGTTTATTTTCACTATAGAGATATAAGAAGGAATATTAAGATGCTCTCCACGCGCTCAAATTTGTGAGCAAGGAGGCAGTGGCATTCGGAGGAGATTCGGGTACTTTCTTGCTTCATAGGAAATAATATTTTAATTTATGCGATTTTGTGAGGGCAACACGAGTACAAGATGGAGAACGATGCTATGAGATGAGTACCTTTAACTTTTCAGAAAAGATCTCATTGATGGGTCACTCTGGAGGAGGAGCTCTAACCAACTTGCTCGGATTCTCTCCTATCAGAAAACGGTGAGATACATATTCTTCCTGATACGACTGATTTCCTTCTCCTCTCAGTCAAGTTGCCATCCATCAAATGATCGTGATGTCATCTGGTCTCAATTTCGACACCTCAGCGAGTACTGAGATGCTGTCCAAGGAGATGATCAAGAGAGCCGGAGTGAGTACTTTAATCCCAATTTTTCTTCAATTCAATAATTTGTAGTGCACGAATATCTCCAAGAAGTTGGCTCTCTCATGTATGAAGAAGAAGACTGGACCCGAGTTATTGGCCATTCAGAGGAAGATGGAAGAGGTCCCATTTGCTTCCTTTATTTCAGAACCTGGACTTTAATTAAATTTGAAAACACTCTCGGGTAATCAATCACAGTAATCATTGAAGGAGAAGGATCAATTCGGAGGTGCCATATTCGGGGGATTCATTCTACGCGCGCCTCTCTTACCCTTCAAATCAATGCCCGACTTTTTGAAGAATCCTCCGGTATTAACCACTTGAGTTTCTTGAATAGGAATATCGCTTCAGAATGCGAATATCATGATTGGGACAACGATTGGAGAGATGGATTTCCCTCCGTATCCTAAAGGGTAAAGTTTAATTAATTATTTTCAATAACAAAATATTGGAAATTTCAGAGGGCTTCTGGGAAGTTTTGTTGGGGCTAAGAATCTGGTGGAATTGGATGAACTCTACTACAATCTGACTCAATCCGGAAAGAATAGTAAGATACATTTGAGGATTTTGTGATACTTATCATACAATATTCTTGTCGCATATCTTTCTTCCAGACCAAACTCATAATCCTGAATCGCAAGCAATCTACATCGGTGCTTTCACCGTTGCGAGATCAATCATGGAGAAGGGAAACAAGGTGATCAACACGTTTTACAATAATTTCGACGATGATCAAATTTACGACGAGAGACGATCATCTAACAGCTGATTTCCTTCTACAGGCCTTCCTCTATTCCTTCGATCAACCCACTCATCACATGCACACGGATGATCTCTCCTATCTCATGGGAATTCACTATTTCGAGAGAGACGAGAATGAAAAGGTCAGAGAAATTCATGATGAAAATGACTGAACAAACTACTGATTAACTCTCAGCTAATCGAGCAATTCTACCCTCAACTCTTCCTCAACTTCACAAAGTTCGGAGAGCCATCGCCTAGTAAGGACAGGAAAGGAGAGTAGTGATGCAGTAGTAAATATACTTCTCAGATTGGAAACCGCTGAATCTGAAGGACAGATACTACTCGATCGCGGTCAATCTGACCATTGGAAGGTTCGAATCTTTAAATCGGAAAAGCAAAGAAATGCGTGCATTCCAGAATGCCCGAAATGCATAATCACTATGAGAAGGAAACCATCGATTTCTGGGTGCGAAAGGCACCGAAAATCGATAAGATCATCACGGTAACTAGAGCTGCGGGAGCCAAGATGGAGGTATTGATTATCCGGTTATTGTTTGATGATTGAGGCCGTCTTTCAGTGGGACAAGGTAACAGGCGGGTTCCGTGATTTGACCCTCGAAGAAGAAGATCAGTCTCCAGTCAAGAATGAGACGCTCATTCCCGTCCTTCTCGTTCACGCGAGGTCTGAATCTGCGTTTTCTAAATTTAAATTTCATCCTCCAATCTTCCAGTTATTTCCCCTCCTTCCTCCTCGTCTGTTCTGTCTTTCTACTGGGTCTCGTTATAGGTGAGAAAGTTGATTAGAATGTCAAAATCATTCCCATTTTGCCCAACGAAATCGTCTTGGGGGAAAAAGCTAACCAATAATCAAGAGGATTGAATGAGAAGGATGTACATAAGCAATATGATATATGAGGCCGTTTACGTTACGATCAACAAGTGGCTGGAACATCAAAAAAGTCCGAGATGCTCAAAAGTTGGTCCTAGGGGGAACTTTTGATTCTGAATCGATTGACGTTTTCAGTTTTTCGATATTGCCCTTCCGAACTGAGTTATGGCACCATGTTCATTTGGTCAAATTCTTGTTCTTTGATAATAACAGCCCTGGGAGGGTCAAAATGAATTAAAAATTTAGGTTCTACAGTATCCTCCATAAGTCTTTGCGCGCTTTTTCATTCTTTCATAACTTTTGACTCATATGAGATTTCTTGCTCATACTTGGTCATGACATAGCACACCCACCGAGTGTTAGGCATATGGCTTTAGGATATCAGGGAACTCCCTGGTTGTTGCGTAGTGATGACGGAATCAATCAATAAATTTTCAAACAATCAAAATTCTTACATGGATTTTTCCTCAGCCTTCCTAATGGGTGTGATAATAGAAGGCCTCAATATCTTTTCAATAAAAATATGTACTCATGGGAGGATGAAGTACATTGGCTTTACACTGTCTCAAAGTATTGACCCGAAAAAATGGATTTTCGTTCAAAAGCTCAGAATGATCCTTACCACAATCCCTGATGATCCCTAAAGTTTGGTAACGATAGGTCTTAATTTGACCTCAGGGCACGAAAAAAAACTAGTTTTTCACTTTTTCACATTACCCGACTTTGGATGTTCCGAGTTTTAAAGGTGATTTTCGTTCAAAGGTCATTCCAAGACACGATGGTAGCATATCCATGGAATATACGATTCCCACCTTTTTAGAGCATTTGGATATCTTTCCCGCCCATTTGTACCCGAGCAGAATTTAATTCTCTACAAAATGAAATACAAATTTAGGTTCTTTATAAGGTACCGAGATATGGTCGATTTTTGAAACAGAAAGGGGTCGGCAGATGCATGCTATCGGTAGAAAGAGCAACGTCCGAAAATACGCTAGAAAAACCTATAGTAACGTATTTTAGAGAAAATGACTTTTTTGACCTAAAAATGGAACCAGGAACCAGAATCAGGGTCGACAAAGTCATATTCTCAAAAACACGTCACTATATGTTTTTCTAGCGTATTTTCGCACGTAGAAACGGAATTTTTATACTAGAGCTCGTGAAACGTTTAAATAAGAAAGTTGTCGTCGAAAAACGTCAAAAATCGCGAGTTTTTGGCACAAAAAGTGATGTAATTCAGTTCAACGTCGGTTTAATCCTTCAACCAATGTTATGGCACCATGTTAATTTGGTCAAATTCTTGTTCTTTGATAATAACAGCCCTGGGAGGGTCAAAATGGCCACGAATTATGCGTACCCGACCAGAATTTAATTCTCTACAAAATGAAATACAAATATAGGTTCTATCTTTATCCGGTACCGAGATATGGTCGATTTTTGAAACAGAAAGGGGTCGGCAGATGCATGCTATCGGTAGAAAGAGCATACTTCCCTGATCATTTTAAGCTATTGGATGAAGGATTAAACCGACGTTGAACTGAATTACATCACTTTTTGTGCCAAAAACTCGCGATTTTTGAAGTTTTTCGACAATAACTTTCTTATTTCAACGTTTCACGAGCTCTAGTTCAGGTCGGAAGGGTCCTATCGAAAAACTGAAAACGTCAATCGATTCAGAATCAAAAGTTACCAATAGGACCAACTTTTGAGCATCTCGGACTTTTTTGATGTTCCAGCCACTTGTTGATCGTAACGTAAACGGCCTCATATATCATATTGCTTATGTACATCCTTCTCATTCTCAGGTCGATATTTATTCAATGATTCAACTTCCAACGAGGAAAGAATGTGGATTCTGGGTCCAGATGGGAGAGGAATGAGAATCGATCAAGGAAAGGCACCAGCTTATGCTGAACAAATGTTCTGAGTGAATCTGTGTCAATGAGATGGGAGATAAAGCGATTGAATAAAAGACTATGAATATATGTTCGAGTACTAGACCAATGAGTGATCAGATAGGTTTGACCCTTCCTTGGTCAACTTACATGCCGCCTAAAGTGACACGAGCTAGTTGAAACTTTCCCTGATAGAGTATGATGAGTAGAGAGAGAAGAGGAGAAAGAGAGAGAGGTAAGGGGAAAATAAACTCGCTAAATTCTCTCATCAATCTCGCTAAAAGCAATCTCGTCTCATCTCGGCATTCATCTTTCCTCACTCTCTTTCTCTCTCCTCGTCTCTATTCCTTATCCTCTATCACAGGGTTTCAATCTCTATTTCAACATGTTATTTCGTCCCATCCCCTGCTTCCCTTCTTTCCCTCCACGCAATGCTATTTTCCTCCGCGTTTGCCGACTATTTTATAAGCATTCCCCCCCCCCCCCCCCCCCATTTCAATCATCTTGTGTCCGAGATTGTCCGATTGTTTGGTGGAGGTGGAAAGAATCAGTGATCGATTGTTGAAAGTGCGATTGGATGTCGAGGGAGACATGATTACCATAATATCTGCCTACGCGCCACAGACCGGTGTAGACATAGATGGAGAGTGAAAGATGTGAAGGTTTTTTCCTTCGGAAGAAGTTGCACCCCAGCACAAGCCAGTAGTGTGCGATATCAGATTGAAGGGAGAGCCTGTCGTGATGGTGAAAGAGGGAATCACGAAGTTTGAACCGAAGATTCGTTGGTGGAAGTTGAAGGACCGAATTCTGAGAGAGATCTTTGAGAGGGAGATACTAATCACAAGTCCTCAAAATGAAGAGATTGAATGAGGTCTGGGAAGAGACTAAGGAGACCATGCTCAAATGTGCCCGAAAGATCCTGGGTGAGACGAAGGGAAGAAGAAAGAATAACCAAGAGTCTTGGTTCTGGACGGATGAAAGTGTAAAAGTCGCAACCAAGGAGAAGAGGAATGCATTCAGATAATGGTTCAGAAATAAAACGACCGAGACCAAAAATGTGTATGTGGAGAAAAGAGTGTAGTGCAGACGAGTGATTCACTATGCGAAGATAGAGGCATACAATCACGTGTATGAGCAATTGGGTGGACCAGATGGAGAGCAGGCTGTCTATAGATTGGCAAAGACCAGTGATAGAGCGAAGAAAGATATGAAGGAAATGAAGGCGTTGTACGATCGAAATGGAGGAGTAGTGCGAACAGAGAAAGGAGTCAAAGAAAGATGGCGTGAATACTTTGAAGAACTGCTGAATGTCGAGAAGCAGCAAACTCTATTGAGAGAGGGAGATATGGTGGATGAGATGGTGGATGACTGGAGTCTTGAAGAAGTAAGATGGGCCATTGGGAAATGCCCTTGGAGGAAAGCATACGGACCAGACGGGATACCAGTAGATGCATGGAAGGCTGCGAATGAAGTGGGAGTTTGGTGGTTGACGAGACTATTCAACAGAATACTCGCAGGAAAGAGAATACCCGATGAGTGGAGGAGAAGCGAAATCGTCACGCTCTATAAAGGGAAGGGAGGTATCAGAGATTGTGGGAATTACCGTGAAGTCAAGTTGATCTCTCATACAATGAAGATCCTTGAACGTTGCTAAGATCGCAGACTGCGAGAAATAATGACTCTGAACCCATCCCAATTTGGATTTGTGCGAGGTTCGTCGACCTCGGAGCCAGTTTTCCTGTTGAGTCAGATGGTTGAGATACATTTCAATCAAGGATGCACTGCGGTCATTCTCGATCTGGAAAAAAGCATACGATCGCACGCCTAGAAGGCAGATTTGGAGGAGTCTGAGGGAGAAAGGAGTGCCGGAACAATATGTGGAGATGATACAGGAGATGTATGAGGGTGCAAAGGCCTGTGTGCGCACTCCATTCGGACCAACCCCTGATATCACGATAAGAGTCGTAGTAAGGAGTTCATCAGGGAAGCGCGTTGTCGCCCTTGTTGTTCATAGTTGTACTCGAATCAGTATTGGGAGATTGCATGGTGATTGCTCCCTAGTGCCTAGCATATGCTGATGATTTGTGCTTGATCGATACAGATGTGATTAGATTGGAAGACAAAGTAAAAGAGATACAGAGAGCGGGTGGTCTCACTTCGAATACTCGAGTCAGAATTTTTGATGGTCGGTGGAGGACAAGGGACAATGAGTGATGTAAATGGCGAAAGGATCGAGAAAGTCAAAAAGTTTCGGTATCTCGGATTGATGGTGCATGAGGGCTGAGGTTCCGAGAGAGATGTGAATAACAGAATACGATGTGCCTGGGCGAAGTTCAATGCTTGCTCAGAAGTGCTACATGACAAACGAGTGAGAATGAGGCTGAAGGGAAAAGTGTATCGGTCGATAATCCGTCCAGCAATGATATACGGTAGCAAGAATTGGGCGATGACAGTGGCATTGGTGGATCGATTGAGTGTTGCCGAAATGAAAATGACTCGGTGGATATGCCGAGTGCGTCTGATAGACAGAGAGAGGAATGAGAGGGTGAGAGAAAGGCTCGGAATCGCGTCAATTGTGGACAAAGTCAGAGAGAGACGGTTAAGATGGTACGGACACATCAAGAGAAGGGACCGTGATCATCCGTGTAGGAAGATGCTACTGTATCAGCCGACTGGGAAACGGCCAGTAGGGAGGCCCAAGATGAGTTGGATGAAAGGAATAAGGAATGACTTCCAAACTATGGGATTAACAGAACGGCATACACTCAATCGAGAGCTGTGGAAAGAAAAAACAGCACATCCAGACCCCGCGAAGCGTGGAGAGAAGTCAACTACTGAGGAGATTCTACGGAGAAATCAAGAATTTTGATCCCTTTCACTTTACTTTGTTTTTTCATGAACGACTCTTATTGTAATTGCTTCGACCTGGATAAAAATGATGTGCTGATGATGTGAAAGGTAATTCACTCGTTGAACAGGTCGTACCTGCAAGGCACCGTTTCAGAACAACGATAATGGCGAGAAGACTAAGTGTTCTCATCTCTCAGTTGGCGATTTCACTCTTGTATTGGATGATGCCTTGCAATCCTTGTTGTTTCTGGTTTTCAGAATATCTGATAAATCATAAGAAAAATAATTCACTCGTTGAACAGGTCGTACCTGCAAGGCACCGTTTCAGAACAACGATAATGGCGAGAAGGCTAAGTGTTCTCATCTCTCAGTTGACGATTTCACTTTTGTATTGGATGAAGCCTTGTAATCCTTGTTGTTTCTGGTTTACAGAATATCTGATAAATCATAAGAAAGATAATTCACTCATTGAACAGGTCGTACCTGCAAGGCATCGTTTCAGAGCGACGATAATGGCGAGAAGGCTAAGTGTTCTCATCTCTCAGTTGGCGATTTCACTCTTGTATTGGATGAAGCCTTGTAATCCTTGTTGTTTCTGGTTTTCAGAATATCTGATAAATCATAAGAAAGATAATTCACTCATTGAACAGGTCGTACCTGCAAGGCATCGTTTCAGAGCGACGATAGTGGCGAGAAGATTAAGTGTTCTCATCTCTCAGTTGACGATTTCACTTTTGTATTGGATGAAGCCTTGTAATCCTTGTTATTTCTGGTTTACAGAATATCTGATAAATCATAAGAAAGATAATTCACTCATTGAACAGGTCGTACCTGCAAGGCATCGTTTCAGAGCGACGATAATGGCGAGAAGACTACGTGTTCTCATCTCTCAGTTGGCGATTTCACTCTTGTATTGGATGATGCCTTGCAATCCTTGTTGTTTCTGGTTTTCAGAATATCTGATAAATCATAAGAAAGATAATTCACCCATTGAACAGGTCGTATCCGCAAGGCATCGTTTCAAAGCGACGATAATGGCGAGAAGACTAAGTGTTCTCATCTCTCAGTTGGCGATTTCACTCTTGTATTGGATGAAGCCTTGTAATCCTTGTTGTTTCTGGTTTTCAGAATATCTGATAAATCATAAGAAAGATAATTCACTCATTGAACAGGTCGTATCCGCAAGGCATCGTTTCAGAACAACGATAATGGCGAGAAGACTAAGTGTTCTCATATCTCAGTTGGTGATTTCACTCTTGTATTTGATGATGCCTTGTAATCCTTGTTGTTTCTGGTTTTCAGAATATCTGATAAATCATAAGAAAGATAATTCACTCATTGAACAGGTCGTACCTGCAAGGCATCGTTTCAGAACAACGATAATGGCGAGAAGGCTAAGTGTTCTCATCTCTCAGTTGACGATTTCACTTTTGTATTGGATGAAGCCTTGTAATCCTTGTTGTTTCTGGTTTTCAGAATATCTGATAAATCATAAGAAAGATAATTCACTCATTGAACAGGTCGTACCTGCAAGGCATCGTTTCAGAACAACGATAATGGCGAGAAGGCTAAGTGTTCTCATCTCTCAGTTGACGATTTCACTTTTGTATTGCATGAAGCCTTGTAATCCTTGTTGTTTCTGGTTTTCAGAATATCTGATAAATCATAAGAAAGATAATTCACTCATTGAACAGGTCGTACCTGCAAGGCATCGTTTCAAAGCGACGATAATGGCGAGAAGACTAAGTGTTCTCATATCTCAGTTGGTGATTTCACTCTTGTATTTGATGATGCCTTGCAATCCTTGTTGTTTCTGGTTTTCAGAATATCTGATAAATCATAAGAAAGATAATTCACTCATTGAACAGGTCGTACCTGCAAGGCATCGTTTCAGAACAACGATAATGGCGAGAAGACTAAGTGTTCTCATATCTCAGTTGGTGATTTCACTCTTGTATTTGATGATGCCTTGTAATCCTTGTTGTTTCTGGTTTTCAGAATATCTGATAAATCATAAGAAAGATAATTCACTCATTGAACAGGTCGTATCCGCAAGGCATCGTTTCAGAACAACGATAATGGCGAGAAGACTAAGTGTTCTCATATCTCAGTTGGTGATTTCACTCTTGTATTTGATGATGCCTTGTAATCCTTGTTATTTCTGGTTTTCAGAATATCTGATGAATCATAAGAAAGATAATTAACCCATTGAACAGGTCGTATCCGCAAGGCATCGTTTCAGAGCGACGATAATGGCGAGAAGACTAAGAGTTCTCATCTCTCAGTTGGCGAATTCACTCTTGTATTTGATGATGCCTTGTAATCCTTGTTGTTTCTGGTTTTCAGAATATCTGATAAATCATAAGAAAGATAATTCACTCATTGAACAGGTCGTATCCGCAAGGCATCGTTTCAGAACAACGATAATGGCGAGAAGACTAAGTGTTCTCATCTCTCAGTTGGCGATTTCACTCTTGTATTGGATGAAGCCTTGTAATCCTTGTTGTTTCTGGTTTTCAGAATATCTGATAAATCATAAGAAAGATAATTCACTCATTGAACAGGTCGTATCCGCAAGGCATCGTTTCAGAACAACGATAATGGCGAGAAGACTAAGTGTTCTCATATCTCAGTTGGTGATTTCACTCTTGTATTTGATGATGCCTTGTAATCCTTGTTGTTTCTGGTTTTCAGAATATCTGATAAATCATAAGAAAGATAATTCACTCATTGAACAGGTCGTACCTGCAAGGCATCGTTTCAGAACAACGATAATGGCGAGAAGGCTAAGTGTTCTCATCTCTCAGTTGACGATTTCACTTTTGTATTGGATGAAGCCTTGTAATCCTTGTTGTTTCTGGTTTTCAGAATATCTGATAAATCATAAGAAAGATAATTCACTCATTGAACAGGTCGTACCTGCAAGGCATCGTTTCAGAACAACGATAATGGCGAGAAGGCTAAGTGTTCTCATCTCTCAGTTGACGATTTCACTTTTGTATTGCATGAAGCCTTGTAATCCTTGTTGTTTCTGGTTTTCAGAATATCTGATAAATCATAAGAAAGATAATTCACTCATTGAACAGGTCGTACCTGCAAGGCATCGTTTCAAAGCGACGATAATGGCGAGAAGACTAAGTGTTCTCATATCTCAGTTGGTGATTTCACTCTTGTATTTGATGATGCCTTGCAATCCTTGTTGTTTCTGGTTTTCAGAATATCTGATAAATCATAAGAAAGATAATTCACTCATTGAACAGGTCGTACCTGCAAGGCATCGTTTCAGAACAACGATAATGGCGAGAAGACTAAGTGTTCTCATATCTCAGTTGGTGATTTCACTCTTGTATTTGATGATGCCTTGTAATCCTTGTTGTTTCTGGTTTTCAGAATATCTGATAGATCATAAGAAAGATAATTCACTCATTGAACAGGTCGTATCCGCAAGGCATCGTTTCAGAACAACGATAATGGCGAGAAGACTAAGTGTTCTCATATCTCAGTTGGTGATTTCACTCTTGTATTTGATGATGCCTTGTAATCCTTGTTATTTCTGGTTTTCAGAATATCTGATGAATCATAAGAAAGATAATTAACCCATTGAACAGGTCGTATCCGCAAGGCATCGTTTCAGAGCGACGATAATGGCGAGAAGACTAAGAGTTCTCATCTCTCAGTTGGCGAATTCACTCTTGTATTGGATGATGCCTTGTAATCCTTGTTGTTTCTGGTTTTCAGAATATCTGATAAATCATAAGAAAGATAATTCACTCATTGAACAGGTCGTATCCGCAAGGCATCGTTTCAGAACAACGATAATGGCGAGAAGACTAAGTGTTCTCATATCTCAGTTGGTGATTTCACTCTTGTATTTGATGATGCCTTGTAATCCTTGTTGTTTCTGGTTTTCAGAATATCTGATAAATCATAAGAAAGATAATTCACCCATTGAACAGGTCGTATCCGCAAGGCATCGTTTCAAAGCGACGATAATGGCGAGAAGACTAAGTGTTCTCATCTCTCAGTTGGCGATTTCACTCTTGTATTGGATGAAGCCTTGTAATCCTTGTTGTTTCTGGTTTTCAGAATATCTGATAAATCATAAGAAAGATAATTCACTCATTGAACAGGTCGTATCCGCAAGGCATCGTTTCAGAACAACGATAATGGCGAGAAGACTAAGTGTTCTCATATCTCAGTTGGTGATTTCACTCTTGTATTTGATGATGCCTTGTAATCCTTGTTGTTTCTGGTTTTCAGAATATCTGATAAATCATAAGAAAGATAATTCACTCATTGAACAGGTCGTACCTGCAAGGCATCGTTTCAGAACAACGATAATGGCGAGAAGGCTAAGTGTTCTCATCTCTCAGTTGACGATTTCACTTTTGTATTGGATGAAGCCTTGTAATCCTTGTTGTTTCTGGTTTTCAGAATATCTGATAAATCATAAGAAAGATAATTCACTCATTGAACAGGTCGTACCTGCAAGGCATCGTTTCAGAACAACGATAATGGCGAGAAGGCTAAGTGTTCTCATCTCTCAGTTGACGATTTCACTTTTGTATTTCATGAAGCCTTGTAATCCTTGTTGTTTCTGGTTTTCAGAATATCTGATAAATCATAAGAAAGATAATTCACTCATTGAACAGGTCGTACCTGCAAGGCATCGTTTCAAAGCGACGATAATGGCGAGAAGACTAAGTGTTCTCATATCTCAGTTGGTGATTTCACTCTTGTATTTGATGATGCCTTGCAATCCTTGTTGTTTCTGGTTTTCAGAATATCTGATAAATCATAAGAAAGATAATTCACTCATTGAACAGGTCGTACCTGCAAGGCATCGTTTCAGAACAACGATAATGGCGAGAAGACTAAGTGTTCTCATATCTCAGTTGGTGATTTCACTCTTGTATTTGATGATGCCTTGCAATCCTTGTTGTTTCTGGTTTTCAGAATATCTGATAAATCATAAGAAAGATAATTCACTCATTGAACAGGTCGTACCTGCAAGGCATCGTTTCAGAACAACGATAATGGCGAGAAGACTAAGTGTTCTCATATCTCAGTTGGTGATTTCACTCTTGTATTTGATGATGCCTTGTAATCCTTGTTGTTTCTGGTTTTCAGAATATCTGATAAATCATAAGAAAGATAATTCACTCATTGAACAGGTCGTATCCGCAAGGCATCGTTTCAGAACAACGATAATGGCGAGAAGACTAAGTGTTCTCATATCTCAGTTGGTGATTTCACTCTTGTATTTGATGATGCCTTGTAATCCTTGTTATTTCTGGTTTTCAGAATATCTGATGAATCATAAGAAAGATAATTAACCCATTGAACAGGTCGTATCCGCAAGGCATCGTTTCAGAGCGACGATAATGGCGAGAAGACTAAGAGTTCTCATCTCTCAGTTGGCGAATTCACTCTTGTATTGGATGATGCCTTGCAATACTTGTTATTTCTGGTTTTCAGAATATCTGATAAATCATAAGAAAGATAATTCACTCATTGAACAGGTCGTATCCGCAAGGCATCGTTTCAGAACAACGATAATGGCGAGAAGGATAAGTGTTCTCATCTCTCAGTTGACGATTTCACTTTTGTATTGGATGAAGCCTTGTAATCCTTGTTGTTTCTGGTTTTCAGAATATCTGATACATCATAAGAAAGATAATTCACCCATTGAACAGGTCGTATCCGCAAGGCATCGTTTCAGAACAACGATAATGGCGAGAAGACTAAGTGTTCTCATCTCTCAGTTGGTGATTTCACTCTTGTATTGGATGAAGCCTTGTAATCCTTGTTGTTTCTGGTTTACAGAATATCTGATAAATCATAAGAAAGATAATTCACTCATTGAACAGGTCGTATCCGCAAGGCATCGTTTCAGAACAACGATAATGGCGAGAAGACTAAGTGTTCTCATATCTCAGTTGGTGATTTCACTCTTGTATTTGATGATGCCTTGCAATCCTTGTTGTTTCTGGTTTTCAGAATATCTGATAAATCATAAGAAAGATAATTCACTCATTGAACAGGTCGTACCTGCAAGGCATCGTTTCAGAACAACGATAATGGCGAGAAGGCTAAGTGTTCTCATCTCTCAGTTGACGATTTCACTTTTGTATTGGATGAAGCCTTGTAATCCTTGTTGTTTCTGGTTTACAGAATATCTGATAAATCATAAGAAAGATAATTCACTCATTGAACAGGTCGTACCTGCAAGGCATCGTTTCAGAGCGACGATAATGGCGAGAAGACTAAGTGTTCTCATCTCTCAGTTGGCGATTTCACTATTGTATTGGATGAAGCCTTGTAATCCTTGTTGTTTCTGGTTTTCAGAATATCTGATAAATCATAAGAAAGATAATTCACTCATTGAACAGGTCGTTCCTGCAAGGCATCGTTTCAGAACAACGATAATGGCGAGAAGGCTAAGTGTTCTCATCTCTCAGTTGACGATTTCACTTTTGTATTGGATGAAGCCTTGTAATCCTTGTTGTTTCTGGTTTACAGAATATCTGATAAATCATAAGAAAGATAATTCACTCATTGAACAGGTCGTACCTGCAAGGCATCGTTTCAGAGCGACGATAATGGCGAGAAGACTAAGTGTTCTCATCTCTCAGTTGGCGATTTCACTCTTGTATTGGATGAAGCCTTGTAATCCTTGTTGTTTCTGGTTTTCAGAATATCTGATACATCATAAGAAAGATAATTCACCCATTGAACAGGTCGTATCCGCAAGGCATCGTTTCAGAACAACGATAATGGCGAGAAGACTAAGTGTTCTCATCTCTCAGTTGGTGATTTCACTCTTGTATTGGATGAAGCCTTGTAATCCTTGTTGTTTCTGGTTTACAGAATATCTGATAAATCATAAGAAAGATAATTCACTCATTGAACAGGTCGTACCTGCAAGTCATCGTTTCAGAGCGACGATAATGGCGAGAAGACTAAGTGTTCTCATATCTCAGTTGGTGATTTCACTCTTGTATTGGATGATGCCTTGCAATGCTTGTTATTTCTGGTTTTCAGAATATCTGATAAATCATAAGAAAGATAATTCACTCATTGAACAGGTCGTACCTGCAAGTCATCGTTTCAGAGCGACGATAATGGCGAGAAGACTAAGTGTTCTCATATCTCAGTTGGTGATTTCACTCTTGTATTGGATGATGCCTTGCAATGCTTGTTATTTCTGGTTTTCAGAATATCTGATAAATCATAAGAAAGATAATTCACTCATTGAACAGGTCGTACCTGCAAGTCATCGTTTCAGAGCGACGATAATGGCGAGAAGACTAAGTGTTCTCATCTCTCAGTTGGCGATTTCACTCTTGTATTGGATGAAGCCTTGTAATCCTTGTTGTTTCTGGTTTACAGAATATCTGATAAATCATAAGAAAGATAATTCACTCATTGAACAGGTCGTATCCGCAAGGCATCGTTTCAGAACAACGATAATGGCGAGAAGACTAAGTGTTCTCATCTCTCAGTTGGCGATTTCACTCTTGTATTGGATGATGCCTTGCAATGCTTGTTATTTCTGGTTTTCAGAATATCTGATAAATCATAAGAAAGATAATTCACTCATTGAACAGGTCGTACCTGCAAGGCATCGTTTCAGAACAACGATAATGGCGAGAAGGCTAAGTGTTCTCATCTCTCAGTTGACGATTTCACTCTTGTATTGGATGAAGCCTTGTAATCCTTGTTGTTTCTGGTTTACAGAATATCTGATAAATCATAAGAAAGATAATTCACTCATTGAACAGGTCGTATCCGCAAGGCATCGTTTCAGAACAACGATAATGGCGAGAAGACTAAGTGTTCTCATCTCTCAGTTGGCGATTTCACTCTTGTATTGGATGATGCCTTGCAATGCTTGTTATTTCTGGTTTTCAGAATATCTGATGAATCATAAGAAAGATAATTAACCCATTGAACAGGTCGTATCCGCAAGGCATCGTTTCAGAACAACGATAATGGCGAGAAGACTAAGTGTTCTCATCTCTCAGTTGGCGATTTCACTCTTGTATTGGATGATGCCTTGCAATGCTTGTTATTTCTGGTTTTCAGAATATCTGATGAATCATAAGAAAGATAATTAACCCATTGAACAGGTCGTATCCGCAAGGCATCGTTTCAGAGCGACGATAATGGCGAGAAGACTAAGAGTTCTCATCTCTCAGTTGGCGAATTCACTCTTGTATTGGATGATGCCTTGCAATACTTGTTATTTCTGGTTTTCAGAATATCTGATAAATCATAAGAAAGATAATTCACTCATTGAACAGGTCGTACCTGCAAGGCATCGTTTCAGAACAACGATAATGGCGAGAAGGCTAAGTGTTCTCATCTCTCAGTTGACGATTTCACTCTTGTATTGGATGAAGCCTTGTAATCCTTGTTGTTTCTGGTTTACAGAATATCTGATAAATCATAAGAAAGATAATTCACTCATTGATCAGGTCGTACCTGCATGGCATCGTTTCAGAACAACGATAATGGCGAGAAGGCTAAGTGTTCTCATCTCTCAGTTGACGATTTCACTTTTGTATTGGATGAAGCCTTGTAATCCTTGTTGTTTCTGGTTTACATAATATCTGATAAATCATAAGAAAGATAATTCACTCATTGAACAGGTCGTACCTGCAAGGCATCGTTTCAGAGCGTCGATAATGGCGAGAAGACTAAGTGTTCTCATCGCTCAGTTGGCGAATTCACTCTTGTATTGGATGAAGCCTTGTAATCCTTGTTGTTTCTGGTTTTCAGAATATCTGATACATCATAAGAAAGATAATTAACCCATTGAACAGGTCGTATCCGCAAGGCATCGTTTCAGAGCGACGATAATGGCGAGAAGACTAAGAGTTCTCATCTCTCAGTTGGCGAATTCACTCTTGTATTGGATGATGCCTTGCAATACTTGTTATTTCTGGTTTTCAGAATATCTGATAAATCATAAGAAAGATAATTCACTCATTGAACAGGTCGTACCTGCAAGGCATCGTTTCAGAACAACGATAATGGCGAGAAGGCTAAGTGTTCTCATCTCTCAGTTGACGATTTCACTCTTGTATTGGATGAAGCCTTGTAATCCTTGTTGTTTCTGGTTTACAGAATATCTGATAAATCATAAGAAAGATAATTCACTCATTGATCAGGTCGTACCTGCATGGCATCGTTTCAGAACAACGATAATGGCGAGAAGGCTAAGTGTTCTCATCTCTCAGTTGACGATTTCACTTTTGTATTGGATGAAGCCTTGTAATCCTTGTTGTTTCTGGTTTACATAATATCTGATAAATCATAAGAAAGATAATTCACTCATTGAACAGGTCGTACCTGCAAGGCATCGTTTCAGAGCGTCGATAATGGCGAGAAGACTAAGTGTTCTCATCTCTTAGTTGGCGATTTCACTCTTGTATTGGATGAAGCCATGTAATCCTTGTTGTTTCTGGTTTTCAGAATATCTGATAAATCATAAGAAAGATAATTCACTCATTGAACAGGTCGTACCTGCAAGGCATCGTTTCAGAACAACGATAATGGCGAGAAGGCTAAGTGTTCTCATCTCTCAGTTGACGATTTCACTCTTGTATTGGATGAAGCCTTGTAATCCTTGTTGTTTCTGGTTTTCAGAATATCTGATAAATCATAAGAAAGATAATTCACTCATTGAACAGGTCGTACCTGCAAGGCATCGTTTCAGAACAACGATAATGGCGAGAAGGCTAAGTGTTCTCATCTCTCAGTTGACGATTTCACTCTTGTATTGGATGAAGCCTTGTAATCCTTGTTGTTTCTGGTTTACAGAATATCTGATAAATCATAAGAAAGATAATTCACCCATTGAACAGGTCGTATCCG
Organism: Pristionchus entomophagus; assembly: GCA_036245825.1. Lineage (NCBI taxonomy): Eukaryota > Metazoa > Nematoda > Chromadorea > Rhabditida > Neodiplogasteridae > Pristionchus > Pristionchus entomophagus. The sequence goes on along the minus strand of BTSX01000006.1, from coordinate 11,551,649 downwards.
CAAGGCATCGTTTCAGAACAACGATAATGGCGAGAAGGCTAAGTGTTCTCATCTCTCAGTTGACGATTTCACTCTTGTATTGGATGAAGCCTTGTAATCCTTGTTGTTTCTGGTTTTCAGAATATCTGATAAATCATAAGAAAGATAATTCACTCATTGAACAGGTCGTACCTGCAAGGCATCGTTTCAGAACAACGATAATGGCGAGAAGGCTAAGTGTTCTCATCTCTCAGTTGGCGATTTCACTCTTGTATTGGATGAAGCCTTGTAATCCTTGTTGTTTCCGGTTTTCAGAATATCTGATAAATCATAAGAAAGATAATTCACCCATTGAACAGGTCGTATCCGCAAGGCATCGTTTCAAAGCGACGATAATGGCGAGAAGGCTAAGTGTTCTCATCTCTCAGTTGACAATTTCACTCTTGTATTGGATGATGCCTTGTAATCCTTGTTGTTTCTGGTTTTCAGAATATCTGATAAATCATAAGAAAGATAATTCACTCATTGAACAGGTCGTACCTGCAAGGCATCGTTTCAGAGCGTCGATAATGGCGAGAAGACTAAGTGTTCTCATCTCTCAGTTGGCGATTTCACTCTTGTATTGGATGAAGCCTTGTAATCCTTGTTGTTTCTGGTTTACAGAATATCTGATAAATCATAAGAAAGATAATTCACTCATTGAACAGGTCGTACCTGCAAGGCATCGTTTCAAAGCGACGATAATGGCGAGAAGACTATGTGTTCTCATCTCTCAGTTGGCGATTTCACTCTTGTATTGGATGAAGCCTTGTAATCCTTGTTGTTTCTGGTTTTCAGAATATCTGATAAATCATAAGAAAGATAATTCACTCATTGAACAGGTCGTACCTGCAAGGCATCGTTTCAGAGCGTCGATAATGGCGAGAAGACTAAGTGTTCTCATCTCTCAGTTGGCGATTTCACTCTTGTATTGGATGAAGCCTTGTAATCCTTGTTGTTTCTGGTTTACAGAATATCTGATAAATCATAAGAAAGATAATTCACTCATTGAACAGGTCGTACCTGCAAGGCATCGTTTCAGAACAACGATAATGGCGAGAAGGCTAAGTGTTCTCATCTCTCAGTTGACGATTTCACTCTTGTATTGGATGAAGCCTTGTAATCCTTGTTGTTTCTGGTTTACAGAATATCTGATAAATCATAAGAAAGATAATTCACTCATTGAACAGGTCGTACCTGCAAGGCATCGTTTCAGAACAACGATAATGGCGAGAAGGCTAAGTGTTCTCATCTCTCAGTTGACGATTTCACTCTTGTATTGGATGAAGCCTTGTAATCCTTGTTGTTTCTGGTTTACAGAATATCTGATAAATCATAAGAAAGATAATTCACTCATTGAACAGGTCGTACCTGCAAGGCATCGTTTCAGAGCGACGATAATGGCGAGAAGACTAAGTGTTCTCATCTCTCAGTTGGCGATTTCACTATTGTATTGGATGATGCCTTGCAATGCTTGTTATTTCTGGTTTTCAGAATATCTGATAAATCATAAGAAAGATAAATCACCCATTGAACAGGTCGTATCCGCAAGGCATCGTTTCAGAACAACGATAATGGCGAGAAGGCTAAGTGTTCTCATCTCTCAGTTGACGATTTCACTCTTGTATTGGATGAAGCCTTGTAATCCTTGTTGTTTCTGGTTTACAGAATATCTGATAAATCATAAGAAAGATAATTCACTCATTGAACAGGTCGTACCTGCAAGGCATCGTTTCAGAACAACGATAATGGCGAGAAGGCTAAGTGTTCTCATCTCTCAGTTGACGATTTCACTTTTGTATTGGATGAAGCCTTGTAATCCTTGTTGTTTCTGGTTTACAGAATATCTGATAAATCATAAGAAAGATAATTCACTCATTGAACAGGTCGTACCTGCAAGGCATCGTTTCAGAGCGACGATAATGGCGAGAAGACTAAGTGTTCTCATCTCTCAGTTGGCGATTTCACTATTGTATTGGATGAAGCCTTGTAATCCTTGTTGTTTCTGGTTTTCAGAATATCTGATAAATCATAAGAAAGATAATTCACTCATTGAACAGGTCGTACCTGCAAGGCATCGTTTCAGAGCGACGATAATGGCGAGAAGACTAAGTGTTCTCATATCTCAGTTGGTGATTTCACTCTTGTATTGGATGATGCCTTGCAATGCTTGTTATTTCTGGTTTTCAGAATATCTGATAAATCATAAGAAAGATAAATCACCCATTGAACAGGTCGTATCCGCAAGGCATCGTTTCAGAACAACGATAATGGCGAGAAGGCTAAGTGTTCTCATCTCTCAGTTGACGATTTCACTCTTGTATTGGATGAAGCCTTGTAATCCTTGTTATTTCTGGTTTTCAGAATATCTGATAAATCATAAGAAAGATAATTCACTCATTGAACAGGTCGTACCTGCAAGGCATCGTTTCAGAGCGACGATAATGGCGAGAAGACTAAGTGTTCTCATCTCTCAGTTGGCGATTTCACTATTGTATTGGATGAAGCCTTGTAATCCTTGTTGTTTCTGGTTTTCAGAATATCTGATAAATCATAAGAAAGATAATTCACTCATTGAACAGGTCGTACCTGCAAGGCATCGTTTCAGAGCGACGATAATGGCGAGAAGACTAAGTGTTCTCATATCTCAGTTGGTGATTTCACTCTTGTATTGGATGATGCCTTGCAATGCTTGTTATTTCTGGTTTTCAGAATATCTGATAAATCATAAGAAAGATAAATCACCCATTGAACAGGTCGTATCCGCAAGGCATCGTTTCAGAACAACGATAATGGCGAGAAGGCTAAGTGTTCTCATCTCTCAGTTGACGATTTCACTCTTGTATTGGATGAAGCCTTGTAATCCTTGTTATTTCTGGTTTTCAGAATATCTGATAAATCATAAGAAAGATAATTCACTCATTGAACAGGTCGTACCTGTAAGGCATCGTTTCAGAACAACGATAATGGCGAGAAGGCTAAGTGTTCTCATCTCTCAGTTGGCGATTTCACTCTTGTATTGGATGAAGCCTTGTAATCCTTGTTGTTTCTGGTTTTCAGAATATCTCATAAATCATAAGAAAGATAATTCACTCATTGAACAGGTCGTACCTGCAAGGCATCGTTTCAGAACAACGATAATGGCGAAAAGGCTAAGTGTTCTCATCTCTCAGTTGACGATTTCACTTTTGTATTGGATGAAGCCTTGTAATCCTTGTTGTTTCTGGTTTTCAGAATATCTGATACATCATAAGAAAGATAATTCACCCATTGAACAGGTCGTATCCGCAAGGCATCGTTTCAGAACAACGATAATGGCGAGAAGACTAAGTGTTCTCATCTCTCAGTTGGTGATTTCATTCTTGTATTGGATGAAGCCTTGTAATCCTTGTTGTTTCTGGTTTACAGAATATCTGATAAATCATAAGAAAGATAATTCACTCATTGAACAGGTCGTATCCGCAAGGCATCGTTTCAGAACAACGATAATGGCGAGAAGACTAAGTGTTCTCATATCTCAGTTGGTGATTTCACTCTTGTATTTGATGATGCCTTGCAATCCTTGTTGTTTCTGGTTTTCAGAATATCTGATAAATCATAAGAAAGATAATTCACTCATTGAACAGGTCGTACCTGCAAGGCATCGTTTCAGAACAACGATAATGGCGAGAAGGCTAAGTGTTCTCATCTCTCAGTTGACGATTTCACTTTTGTATTGGATGAAGCCTTGTAATCCTTGTTGTTTCTGGTTTACAGAATATCTGATAAATCATAAGAAAGATAATTCACTCATTGAACAGGTCGTACCTGCAAGGCATCGTTTCAGAGCGACGATAATGGCGAGAAGACTAAGTGTTCTCATCTCTCAGTTGGCGATTTCACTATTGTATTGGATGAAGCCTTGTAATCCTTGTTGTTTCTGGTTTTCAGAATATCTGATAAATCATAAGAAAGATAATTCACTCATTGAACAGGTCGTACCTGCAAGGCATCGTTTCAGAACAACGATAATGGCGAGAAGGCTAAGTGTTCTCATCTCTCAGTTGACGATTTCACTCTTGTATTGGATGAAGCCTTGTAATCCTTGTTGTTTCTGGTTTACAGAATATCTGATAAATCATAAGAAAGATAATTCACTCATTGAACAGGTCGTACCTGCAAGGCATCGTTTCAGAGCGACGATAATGGCGAGAAGGCTAAGTGTTCTCATCTCTCAGTTGACGATTTCACTCTTGTATTGGATGATGCCTTGCAATGCTTGTTATTTCTGGTTTTCAGAATATCTAATGAATCATAAGAAAGATAATTAACCCATTGAACAGGTCGTACCTGCAAGGCATCGTTTCAGAACAACGATAATGGCGAGAAGGCTAAGTGTTCTCATCTCTCAGTTGACGATTTCACTTTTGTATTGGATAAAGCCTTGTAATCCTTGTTGTTTCTGGTTTTCAGAATATCTGATACATCATAAGAAAGATAATTCACCCATTGAACAGGTCGTATCCGCAAGGCATCGTTTCAGAACAACGATAATGGCGAGAAGACTAAGTGTTCTCATCTCTCAGTTGGTGATTTCACTCTTGTATTGGATGAAGCCTTGTAATCCTTGTTGTTTCTGGTTTACAGAATATCTGATAAATCATAAGAAAGATAATTCACTCATTGAACAGGTCGTATCCGCAAGGCATCGTTTCAGAACAACGATAATGGCGAGAAGACTAAGTGTTCTCATATCTCAGTTGGTGATTTCACTCTTGTATTTGATGATGCCTTGCAATCCTTGTTGTTTCTGGTTTTCAGAATATCTGATAAATCATAAGAAAGATAATTCACTCATTGAACAGGTCGTACCTGCAAGGCATCGTTTCAGAACAACGATAATGGCGAGAAGGCTAAGTGTTCTCATCTCTCAGTTGACGATTTCACTTTTGTATTGGATGAAGCCTTGTAATCCTTGTTGTTTCTGGTTTACAGAATATCTGATAAATCATAAGAAAGATAATTCACTCATTGAACAGGTCGTACCTGCAAGGCATCGTTTCAGAGCGACGATAATGGCGAGAAGACTAAGTGTTCTCATCTCTCAGTTGGCGATTTCACTATTGTATTGGATGAAGCCTTGTAATCCTTGTTGTTTCTGGTTTTCAGAATATCTGATAAATCATAAGAAAGATAATTCACTCATTGAACAGGTCGTACCTGCAAGGCATCGTTTCAGAACAACGATAATGGCGAGAAGGCTAAGTGTTCTCATCTCTCAGTTGACGATTTCACTCTTGTATTGGATGAAGCCTTGTAATCCTTGTTGTTTCTGGTTTACAGAATATCTGATAAATCATAAGAAAGATAATTCACTCATTGAACAGGTCGTACCTGCAAGGCATCGTTTCAGAGCGACGATAATGGCGAGAAGGCTAAGTGTTCTCATCTCTCAGTTGACGATTTCACTCTTGTATTGGATGATGCCTTGCAATGCTTGTTATTTCTGGTTTTCAGAATATCTAATGAATCATAAGAAAGATAATTAACCCATTGAACAGGTCGTATCCGCAAGGCATCGTTTCAGAGCGACGATAATGGCGAGAAGACTAAGAGTTCTCATCTCTCAGTTGGCGATTTCACTCTTGTATTGGATGAAGCCTTGTAATCCTTGTTATTTCTGGTTTTCAGAATATCTGATAAATCATAAGAAAGATAATTCACTCATTGAACAGGTCGTATCCGCAAGGCATCGTTTCAAAGCGACGATAATGGCGAGAAGACTAAGTGTTCTCATCTCTCAGTTGGCGATTTCACTCTTGTATTGGATGAAGCCATGTAATCCTTGTTGTTTCTGGTTTTCAGAATATCTGATAAATCATAAGAAAGATAATTCACCCATTGAACAGGTCGTATCCGCAAGGCATCGTTTCAAAGCGACGATAAAGGCGAGAAGACTAAGTGTTCTCATCTCTCAGTTGGCGATTTCACTCTTGTATTGGATGAAGCCTTGTAATCCTTGTTCTTTCTGGTTTTCAGAATATCTGATAAATCATAAGAAAGATAATTCACCCATTGAACAGGTCGTATCCGCAAGGCATCGTTTCAGAACAACGATAATGGCGAAAAGGCTAACTGTTCTCATCTCTCAGTTGACGATTTCACTTTTGTATTGGATGAAGCCTTGTAATCCTTGTTGTTTCTGGTTTACAGAATATCTGATAAATCATAAGAAAGATAATTCACTCATTGAACAGGTCGTACCTGCAAGGCATCGTTTCAGAGCGTCGATAATGGCGAGAAGACTAAGTGTTCTCATCTCTCAGTTGGCGATTTCACTCTTGTATTGGATGAAGCCATGTAATCCTTGTTGTTTCTGGTTTTCAGAATATCTGATAAATCATAAGAAAGATAATTCACTCCTTGAACAGGTCGTACCTGCAAGGCATCGTTTCAGAACAACGATAATGGCGAGAAGGCTAAGTGTTCTCATCTCTCAGTTGACGATTTCACTCTTGTATTGGATGAAGCCTTGTAATCCTTGTTGTTTCTGGTTTTCAGAATATCTGATAAATCATAAGAAAGATAATTCACTCATTGAACAGGTCGTACCTGCAAGGCATCGTTTCAGAACAACGATAATGGCGAGAAGGCTAAGTGTTCTCATCTCTCAGTTGACGATTTCACTCTTGTATTGGATGAAGCCTTGTAATCCTTGTTGTTTCTGGTTTTCAGAATATCTGATAAATCATAAGAAAGATAATTCACTCATTGAACAGGTCGTACCTGCAAGGCATCGTTTCAGAACAACGATAATGGCGAGAAGGCTAAGTGTTCTCATCTCTCAGTTGACGATTTCACTCTTGTATTGGATGAAGCCTTGTAATCCTTGTTGTTTCTGGTTTACAGAATATCTGATAAATCATAAGAAAGATAATTCACTCATTGATCAGGTCGTACCTGCAAGGCATCGTTTCAGAACAACGATAATGGCGAGAAGGCTAAGTGTTCTCATCTCTCAGTTGACGATTTCACTTTTGTATTGGATGAAGCCTTGTAATCCTTGTTGTTTCTGGTTTACATAATATCTGATAAATCATAAGAAAGATAATTCACTCATTGAACAGGTCGTACCTGCAAGGCATCGTTTCAGAGCGTCGATAATGGCGAGAAGACTAAGTGTTCTCATCTCTCAGTTGACGATTTCACTCTTGTATTGGATGAAGCCTTGTAATCCTTGTTGTTTCTGGTTTTCAGAATATCTGATAAATCATAAGAAAGATAATTCACCCATTGAACAGGTCGTATCCGCAAGGCATCGTTTCAGAGCGACGATAATGGCGAGAAGACTAAGAGAGTGAAATCGTCAACTGAGAGATGAGAACACTTAGCCTTCTCGCCATTATCGTTGTTCTGAAACGATGCCTTGCAGGTACGACCTGTTCAAGGAGTGAATTATCTTTCTTATGATTTATCAGATATTCTGAAAACCAGAAACAACAAGGATTACATGGCTTCATCCAATACAAGAGTGAAATCGCCAACTGAGAGATGAGAACACTTAGTCTTCTCGCCATTATCGACGCTCTGAAACGATGCCTTGCAGGTACGACCTGTTCAATGAGTGAATTATCTTTCTTATGATTTATCAGATATTCTGTAAACCAGAAACAACAAGGATTACAAGGCTTCATCCAATACAAAAGTGAAATCGTCAACTGAGAGATGAGAACAGTTAGCCTTTTCGCCATTATCGTTGTTCTGAAACGATGCCTTGCGGATACGACCTGTTCAATGGGTGAATTATCTTTCTTATGATTTATCAGATATTCTGAAAACCAGAAACAACAAGGATTACATGGCTTCATCCAATACAAGAGTGAAATCGCCAACTGAGAGATGAGAACACTTAGTCTTCTCGCCATTATCGTCGCTTTGAAACGATGCCTTGCGGATACGACCTGTTCAATGAGTGAATTATCTTTCTTATGATTTATCAGATATTCTGAAAACCAGAAATAACAAGGATTACAAGGCTTCATCCAATACAAGAGTGAAATCGCCAACTGAGAGATGAGAGAAAGATAATTCACCCATTGAACAGGTCGTATCCGCAAGGCATCGTTTCAGAACAACGATAATGGCGAAAAGGCTAACTGTTCTCATCTCTCAGTTGACGATTTCACTTTTGTATTGGATGAAGCCTTGTAATCCTTGTTTTTTCTGGTTTTCAGAATATCTGATAAATCATAAGAAAGATAATTCACTCATTGAACAGGTCGTATCCGCAAGGCATCGTTTCAGAACAACGATAATGGCGAGAAGACTAAGTGTTCTCATCTCTCAGTTGGTGATTTCACTCTTGTATTGGATGAAGCCTTGTAATCCTTGTTATTTCTGGTTTTCAGAATATCTGATGAATCATAAGAACGATAATTCACTCATTGAACAGGTCGTACCTGCAAGGCATCGTTTCAGAGCGACGATAATGGCGAGAAGGCTAAGTGTTCTCATCTCTCAGTTGGCGCTTTCACTCTTGTATTGGATGATGCCTTGCAATGCTTGTTATTTCTGGTTTTCAGAATATCTGATGAATCATAAGAAAAATAATTCACTCGTTGAACAGGTCGTACCTGCAAGGCATCGTTTCAGAGCGACGATAATGGCGAAAAGGCTAAGTGTTCTCATCTCTCAGTTGGCGCTTTCACTCTTGTATTGGATGATGCCTTGCAATGCTTGTTATTTCTGGTTTTCAGAATATCTGATAAATCATAAGAAAGATAATTCACTCATTGAACAGGTCGTATCCGCAAGGCATCGTTTCAAAGCGACGATAATGGCGAGAAGACTAAGTGTTCTCATCTCTCAGTTGGCGATTTCACTCTTGTATTGGATGATGCCTTGCAATGCTTGTTATTTCTGGTTTTCAGAATATCTGATGAATCATAAGAAAGATAATTAACCCATTGAACAGGTCGTATCCGCAAGGCATCGTTTCAGAACAACGATAATGGCGAGAAGGCTAAGTGTTCTCATCTCTCAGTTGACAATTTCACTCTTGTATTGGATGATGCCTTGTAATCCTTGTTGTTTCTGGTTTTCAGAATATCTGATAAATCATAAGAAAGATAATTCACTCATTGAACAGGTCGTACCTGCAAGGCATCGTTTCAGAGCGTCGATAATGGCGAGAAGACTAAGTGTTCTCATCTCTCAATTGGCGATTTCACTCTTGTATTGGATGAAGCCTTGTAATCCTTGTTGTTTCTGGTTTTCAGAATATCTGATAAATCATAAGAAAGATAATTCACTCATTGAACAGGTCGTACCTGCAAGGCATCGTTTCAGAGCGTCGATAATGGCGAGAAGACTAAGTGTTCTCATCTCTCAGTTGGCGATTTCACTCTTGTATTGGATGAAGCCTTGTAATCCTTGTTGTTTCTGGTTTACAGAATATCTGATAAATCATAAGAAAGATAATTCACTCATTGAACAGGTCGTACCTGCAAGGCATCGTTTCAGAGCGTCGATAATGGCGAGAAGACTAAGTGTTCTCATCTCTCAGTTGACGATTTCACTCTTGTATTGGATGAAGCCTTGTAATCCTTGTTGTTTCTGGTTTACAGAATATCTGATAAATCATAAGAAAGATAATTCACTCATTGAACAGGTCGTACCTGCAAGGCATCGTTTCAGAGCGTCGATAATGGCGAGAAGACTAAGTGTTCTCATCTCTCAGTTGGCGATTTCACTCTTGTATTGGATGAAGCCTTGTAATCCTTGTTGTTTCTGGTTTTCAGAATATCTGATAAATCATAAGAAAGATAATTCACTCATTGAACAGGTCGTACCTGCAAGGCATCGTTTCAGAGCGTCGATAATGGCGAGAAGACTAAGTGTTCTCATCTCTCAGTTGGCGATTTCACTCTTGTATTGGATGAAGCCTTGTAATCCTTGTTGTTTCTGGTTTACAGAATATCTGATAAATCATAAGAAAGATAATTCACTCATTGAACAGGTCGTACCTGCAAGGCATCGTTTCAGAACAACGATAATGGCGAGAAGGCTAAGTGTTCTCATCTCTCAGTTGACGATTTCACTCTTGTATTGGATGAAGCCTTGTAATCCTTGTTGTTTCTGGTTTACAGAATATCTGATAAATCATAAGAAAGATAATTCACTCATTGAACAGGTCGTACCTGCAAGGCATCGTTTCAGAACAACGATAATGGCGAGAAGGCTAAGTGTTCTCATCTCTCAGTTGACGATTTCACTTTTGTATTGGATGAAGCCTTGTAATCCTTGTTGTTTCTGGTTTTCAGAATATCTGATAAATCATAAGAAAGATAATTCACTCATTGAACAGGTCGTACCTGCAAGGCATCGTTTCAGAACAACGATAATGGCGAGAAGGCTAAGTGTTCTCATCTCTCAGTTGGCGATTTCACTCTTGTATTGGATGAAGCCTTGTAATCCTTGTTGTTTCTGGTTTTCAGAATATCTGATAAATCATAAGAAAGATAATTCACTCATTGAACAGGTCGTACCTGCAAGGCATCGTTTCAGAACAACGATAATGGCGAGAAGATTAAGTGTTCTCATCTATCAGTTGGCGATTTCATTCTTGTATTGGATGATGCCTTGCAATCCTTGTTGTTTCTGGTTTTCAGAATATCTGATAAATCATAAGAAAGATAATTCACTCATTGAACAGGTCGTACCTGCAAGGCATCGTTTCAGAGCGACGATAATGGCGAGAAGACTAAGTGTTCTCATCTCTCAGTTGGCGATTTCACTCTTGTATTGGATGATGCCTTGCAATCCTTGTTGTTTCTGGTTTTCAGAATATCTGATAAATCATAAGAAAGATAATTCACTCATTGAATAGGTCGTACCTGCAAGGCATCGTTTCAGAGCGACGATAACGTCGAGAAGACTAAGTGTTCTCATCTCTCAGTTGGCGATTTCACTCTTGTATTGGATGATGCCTTGCAATCCTTGTTGTTTCTGGTTTTCAGAATATCTGATAAATCATAAGAAAGATAATTCACTCATTGAACAGGTCGTACCTGCAAGGCATCGTTTCAGAGCGACGATAATGGCGAGAAGACTAAGTGTTCTCATCTCTCAGTTGGCGATTTCACTCTTGTATTGGATGAAGCCTTTTAATCCTTGTCGTTTCTGGTTTTCAGAATATCTGATAAATCATAAGAAAGATAATTCACTTATTGAACAGGTCGTACCTGCAAGGCATCGTTTCAGAGCGACGATAATGGCGAGAAGACTAAGTGTTCTCATCTCTCAGTTGGCGATTTCACTTGTATTGGATGATGCCTTGCAATCCTTGTTGTTTCTGGTTTTCAGAATATCTGATAAATCATAAGAAAGATAATTCACTCATTGAACAGGTCGTACCTGCAAGGCATCGTTTCAGAGCGACGATATTGGCGAGAAGATTAAGTGTTCTCATCTATCAGTTGGCGATTTCATTCTTGTATTGGATGATGCCTTGCAATCCTTGTTGTTTCTGGTTTTCAGAATATCTGATAAATCATAAGAAAGATAATTCACTCATTGAACAGGTCGTACCTGCAAGGCATCGTTTCAGAGCGACGATAATGGCGAGAAGACTAAGTGTTCTCATCTCTCAGTTGGCGATTTCACTCTTGTATTGGATGATGCCTTGCAATCCTTGTTGTTTCTAGTTTTCAGAATATCTGATAAATCATAAGAAAGATAATTCACTCATTGAATAGGTCGTACCTGCAAGGCATCGTTTCAGAGCGACGATAACGTCGAGAAGACTAAGTGTTCTCATCTCTCAGTTGGCGATTTCACTCTTGTATTGGATGATGCCTTGCAATCCTTGTTGTTTCTGGTTTTCAGAATATCTGATAAATCATAAGAAAGATAATTCACTCATTGAACAGGTCGTACCTGCAAGGCATCGTTTCAGAGCGACGATAATGGCGAGAAGACTAAGTGTTCTCATCTCTCAGTTGGCGATTTCACTCTTGTATTGGATGAAGCCTTGTAATCCTTGTCGTTTCTGGTTTTCAGAATATCTGATAAATCATAAGAAAGATAATTCACTTATTGAACAGGTCGTACCTGCAAGGCATCGTTTCAGAGCGACGATAATGGCGAGAAGGCTGTGATCTCATCTCTCAGTTGACGATTTCACTCTTGTATCCTTACTTAGTTAGTACCTTACTTACCTTAGTCAGGTTGGAAGATAGTATAGACTTGAGAATTCATTGGTCGTTCAAGGCTCTATGTAGTCCATAAGTGATTAATTTTGCGATGTCATGTCTAGAGACCACAGGGTCGAGAGCCGATTTCACTCAGGCAATCGAAAAGTAGTGCAAAAGAACCCCTATGGGACTCAATATCATCATACTTTTGGCCATTTTTCGATAAGTCAACACTTTGTCCAGAAACAATTGAAAAGGTGGTCTCGATGCTCCCACTATGCATTACTCGCCTAATCCATCCTCTCACAACTATGTAGCGCACCTGAAACAAGCGAACACATGGACTTGTGGCTCAATCTGTAGTGCGCTTGTTAATCAAACCCTATACCTCCGTTTCGAGTCCCATCCTTTGCAGGCAGTTTTGCTAGTTGTAAAGATAAACAACGGAAGTCGGAATTTGAATACGCGCGTACTCTAACTTTTGCCGAGGTCGAGCAATTCAGAGACTTTATATTTTTCATCGACTTTTATTTTAGAATTAGTGGAAAAATTGAATTAATAAATAACGAGAGGCGCAACAAGATCCATACACTATAAATGCTTCCTTTTCGCCAAATAAAACTTTGGAAATTATTTTGACCGATTTATATTAAATGGATCATGATGCGCCTCACATATTTCATAGAGGATCCTGAGACCTACAGAAAACTCGTTTGATCGTTCAATTTGGTTGAGTCTCCGATTTGCTCGGCCTCTCGCCAGGTTTTGGGCAACTCTCTAGTCCCTCCAAGTGGGCGGAGCCTGTGGTCTCTAGTCATGTTCTAACGATTCTACTGTGCAAAGAATCAATCAATTCTAAGTTTTAAAAAAGGATCAAAATGTTATTGAAAACTGTTCTCTCCGCACAATACATTGTTGTTTGACTAGCAATTTCCTAATTGCTCTTCCATATCTCTCGGAGGAGAGAGTCTCTCCACTATTAGGGGCCACAAGCCCCGCCCACTTTCCCTCGACACCATTCCCCTCAAAAGCGAGATCGAGGTAGCACACTTCGGAGACGCAACCAAATCGCACGCTCAAAAGCTTGAAATGTAGCTCTTGCCCTCCAATATCAGTTTCCTGATGGGCACCTTGCACCTTCATGTTTGAATAGATCAAAAATCGATGTAGAGGTTGGGAATAGAGTGATTAGAGCACTTCCAGTGTACGCCCATTGTTGCCCATCTCGAAATAGGTTAATTCGTATTTTAGAGTAATTTTAAGCACTAAATTGTATTTTTAATAATTTTCCCCGAATTGTGCTCAATCGCGGAAGGAGCGCGGGAGGAGCGAGGCGAGAGAGCGGGGGGAGCGAGAGATACGCGTGCGAGAGAGGCTCCGCCCCTTTCTCTCTCGTCTCGCCTCTCCCTCCTCTCTGGCTGGGGGAGTTGCGCGCGCTTCTGAAGCTCTCCTAGGCTTCAGAGAAGAGTTATCGACAAACGTCCAAAAGCAAAAATGATATTGAGAACCTGACGGTCACATTGAGCCTACTTTTTACCAGATTCCGCGAAGTTTGCTATCCACTTTGTGGTCCCTATCCACTATCCCTTCTTTCCTTCATCCCGAACGGTCTCTTCCCCTTCTCTCTCCTTGTCATCATGGGTCGTGTCAAGTTGACTACCGCCCCCTACCGTTTCTCGAACCAACCGACACCGTATCGCCCCTTCCATACCGTAACCGATTCGGATCTTTGATCTCTGCATTATAGAATCAAACAAAATCGCGTCGAGGACACATGAAGGACCTCCAAGTGCAAGCTGCAGCGAGTAGAGACGCTGTGAGAACTGCGGAAAGACCCGTTACTACCGTAATCCCTGCCGTAACCCGGATCGTGTCCGTCTACCGTTTTCGGCTACCGTACCCTTCTAGATTCGCTGCCTACCCTACCCATAATACCGTAACCCGTTTGTATCGCAGGCATTCTGGAGGCGGTACGGTCGCTCGCCCGAGGAGGATCCCCTTCTTGCTTGTCCTACACGAAGACCTACCCGGCCGGCGAGGGCAAACTGTCGACGCTGAACAGAATAGAGGGGACAGCCGTAGCCGTGAGGATCGGCATCCGCCCACCCCCCCCCCCCCCCACCCTCATGGCGACACCGGGGAAGATATCGCCCACGCGATACGCCAGGTCCACACCCCCCCCCCCCCCGATACCGTACTCTGCTGAGAGTGTAGTACCGTACTCCCGATGACGATACCGTAGTAATCGGACAATTGCAGAAGCTGTCGGATGAGCCCGACCTACGCCGTCTCGTCGTCAAAAGCGAGATGGTGAGACTACTTGCCGGCTCGGACTCGATCCATAATCCGGCTCTATCAGGTGATCCTGGACGGCTTTCCCGAGGCGCTCGTGTGCCGTGCTGTGAGATCTCGTCTCTCCTTCCTCATCCACAATCCCCACAACGAGGACATGGTGTGCTAGGTGAGGTCCTGCCCCGACCCGCTACAGTATCTACGATGCCTTCAGTACCCTCGATTGTCTCACTGTAACCCGTACCTACCGTACACTCTTGTGTGTATAGTATTCACATCTACCCCGTATCCCCATTGGAGATACCGTACGGAGGTACCGTAATCCTGTCCCCTGCAGCTCAAGCAGCGATCCCCGCGCTTCAATTTCGATCGCATGTCCTGGAAGCGGGCGTCAGGAGCCACGACGCGAATCCGCTTCAACCGATTGGTGAGTGAGCCTACCGTAAGCGCCTGGTGCCAACCTACAGTAATCCCTGCTACCGTAACCCCTTCTAGCCCGGTCCAGTCAACACGTCTACGTTGACGTTCAGCTTCGCCACTGAGCCCGAAGAAGACTAAGACGACAACCCCACTCTGTTCCGGTAGTTTGAAACTTGATCTTTGGTCTTTGATCTTGGAATACAGCTTACGACCATTCTCGGCGACCACACGGTGGAAATCAAAGCCAGATGAAGAACGGAGGGCGATTAAATGAGAAGAAAGTGAAGATTGATTGACTGACTCCCTTACTTGTTCGTGTAGGAATTGACTGATAAAGATGTTACTGATATTATTGTAAGATTCAAAAACTCAGTTAGAGTCATGGACTGTTTAGCATACAGTAGGCATGATGAGCGGAACAAAATATTCACTAATTATTTATTTAGTTTTCCAATATTCCCGATCTTTCTCCTATGTGATCCTGGACGCAAAATGCGCTGATTAAATACAAACACTGAAGCCTAGAATTCCTTATTAATGATTGCTAAACACAGTAGATTGGACCGTTTGTAATAACAAGTGAAACAGTTTATTTTCTTGCAATAATTGCCATGGTGGAACGAGAGTGCACTGTATATCGACCGACTGAGAGGGACAGATACACAAGGAGTGATGCAGTGACTGTGCCATAGCATGATTAGTCTTTGGTTTAGCCTTCCGAGCTTGATTGTGGAAGAATGAGATGGGAAGGATCAATCGATAATGAGTACTGTATTGCAGGTTCGCAGCCCTCGATGCCCACTGTGATCATCTGCCAACAATTGCACAACATCAATTCCCTTCCCATTCTACCGCATCCAAGACCTCAAAAATCAAAGGGCTGCGAGAGTCTCCTTCCTTGACACCTCTTTGTTCTTCTACTTCACAAATCTATCCATCACGAGGATTCTAGTTGTAGTCAGTATGTAAAATCGTCCCAATAATTCAATCAACAACAAAAAATGGATTCAAAATTCTGGTGAGGGGAGAAATCTTCGCCAATGCAAGTGCCACATTTCTAATCTAGCTACTGCTGTTGATGAGAAAATAGTGTTCTACATACTTTGCTAAATCTCGCCAAGTCTTTCCCTCTCAGCAGTTTATATGACAACAACAGACAATAGGGATTACAATCGATCACTCGATAAAGGAATGAGAACAAACGACCATCGATCGAAATCGAACTCACAATTCTTCTAACTCAAGTTGGAGAAAGCTACGAAGAGAACTACTCACTACATGGGTTTTATAAGTCAATCAAATATCAATTACAAGTCTCCTACATCAAAGACCAGTGAACAAACTCTTCTCAAGTACAATCGAGGGGGATAAAATAGGGGATCTAATCAAGATACGGAGTAGTAACACAACAACGAATATTTACAATTAACACCTTTTTATTTGGGTGCACATAGGAAGTTAAAGAAGTTGCTCTCGCGTTATAAATAGAGGGGATGGGGGATGGGAGAATGAGGGAATAATTAGGCGTTGACTCTTGCCGAGAGTCCGGTGGGAGCGAGGTTCTTGTTGATTTCGGTGAGATCATATCCCTCAGATGCTCCCCTCAACAGATAGATGATAATTTATGAGAGCCTTGAACGACCAATGAATTCTCAAGTCTAGACTATCTTCCATGTCATCCATCACTATCCACTACTCACTTGACATGATGGTAGATGTTCACAGCACGCTTAGCCGACTCCTCAGCCACGTAGAGAGGAGTGGGAACGGCAGTGGTAGAGTTGACAATCTACAATTATGAACCATTTTATCTTTTGATGGAAGGCTTTGTTTCGGATGTTTTATCGACACTAAGTAATCCCTTCCTCTTATTCTCCCCAAGACTCACCTCATGGAGATGGCAGAGGGCATTGGTCATCGACTGGATCTGGTCGTTAGACACCTTGCCAGAGTTGTCGTGGAGGAGAGTATACTTTGAAGCTTTGGCGGTGCCCTGAAGAGAGAGAGAGAGAGAGAGAGAGAGAGAGAGAGAGAGAGAGAGAGAGAGAGAGAGAATCAGTAAGGGACCAATCCGATTCTGGCCAAAGAGGAAGAGCAATTAATTGTACAACAACGCCAACTCCCTACATCTCACTTCCCTCCCTCTTCCTCATACCTGAAGTGCCTTGTGTGACTGGAGGTAGAACTCGTTGAGCTCAGGATTAACGGCGACTTTGTCGATCACGACTCCAGAGGGGAGATTCGTGTCCACTCTCGCACCAGGAGCAGCAGTCGGGAACACCTGAGATGCGAGAGATGAGATGGTAAATCTTTAGGAACAGAACAGTCATTATCACACCCTCTTATAAGAAACAAGAGACAACCATCGAAGAAGAATGGATGAACCCAGTCATCTCCCTTCTCCCCATCCATTCCCTCTCTCTCACCTTGTGATAGAATCTCTCATTGTGTTCCTTAGAGCAGGCGATGATGAGGAATCCCGGCTTGTAAGCAGCATTGAGAGAAGCGAATGCCTCGAGGAAGACATCTCTCTCGGCCGAGGCAATGTAGGGCAGTTGTCCCTCAGATACACCACCACGGTAGACGATCACCTGACAGGGAGGGATATGGTACATACAAGGGTGATGGTACGTTTTGGAACGTCCATTTTGGAACCCTCCCAAAAGAGCGGAAAGACGGTTTTGAATCATCATTTGACTACGGGTGGCTAGCAATTCAATATCAGAGAGTATAAAAACGTCGCCTGTATTCAAATAAGGGTTCTGAACCGTCTTTCCGTTCTTTTGGGAAGGTTCCAAAACGGCCATGTTCGAGGGTTCCAAAATGGACGTTCCAAAACGTACCATCACCACATACAATGGATCGATAATGGCCAGAGTACTAGGAAAGTCAAACAGCTAATTGCTAGAGTCGAAAGCAATAATTAGCTTGACATTCCTCCTGGGTACGGTTAATACCTTCTTGGGAACTCCGCCACGGTTGTTCTTGTACTGGATGAGTGCCTCAGTGATCATCTTCTTTAGGGTCTCACGCTGAGTCTCGCCCGTCTCAAATGGAATAAGTTTAGGTTACGGAAGGAGGGCGTATAGATCAATAGAGAAGTCTCTACAATAGCTCACTCGTCCATCCCCTCTCCTCACCTCCCACTCCTTCGGATTGGCGAATCTCCATGCAGTGGTGAAGTACTGCTGGGCAGCCTGTTCCCTCTGTGCAGGAGCAGCAGCCTGGAGGTTGCCATTGTTGGCAGAGAGGCCGATCACTGCGGGCATCGAGGGCTGCGAACCTGCACTAAGCCACTCATTATCGATTGATCCTTCCCATCTCCCCCTCCTCCCCTCATCTAACCAACCTCCTTTAATCTCCTTCGCACTCAGTCCACGAGGCTGTTGGACGAACAGTCCCATGATGAGAGTGCCCTTCTCGTGAATGAGACCACTGCAATCAATCAATTCCCTTCTTCTCTGTCCATCCCTTCCCAATCAGTTCACCACCTTACCCCTCCCTTCCCCATTCACTCACGCATCCATGGCCACGACGTGATTCATTCCTCTAAGTTTGATATTTGTCTTCATTATGATGTTCTCCATCGTCTGCACTTTGTTCTCGAATGCCACCTGCAATCAATAACTTTACTGTCGAATGAACAAAGGCACTTTTGGAATCACACTTGGCAATCAGGCTGCATACAACTAATCGATTAATCTATAATTGGAGACGCGTCCCCAAGCCCGATTCCCACTGATACCACTCCTACCCACCTGGGCGGCCTTGGCCAGAGTCACTTCCTGAGTCGTCAGCTTGTAGACTAGCTCCTCGTACTTGAGCTGATCTGCAATCCATTCCTTTATCTCCTCTCATATTCCACATCGTACAAAAAATGCAAGCCAGTCTATCCATTTTGCCCGATCGATCGTTCAGAATGGATAAACCACCCCTCCCCCTCCTCTCAACTCACCGTGACTCTTCAGTCTCTCATCGCTCACAATGAGTACATACGTGCATCCAGCAGCTGCAGCCTTCTTCACTGCCTCGGACACCAGAGGATCAGCCTAAACAATCAGTCCAAGTTCATTCCCAATCCACACTATCACTCACATATCCCTTCACATCGAACATATCCTTCAGGGCGGGAGGGGGGATGCTCATTCCCTTCTTATTGCCAGCATCGATCAGCTTGCTCATGAACGAGCTGCAAACAATATATTGCTCACAGAATCAATGAAACCCTCAATCGCCAAATCGAGAAAAGAGATGTCAAACCAATTCCTACTCCACAGTTTACAGCAAGTATTTGGATTGAGAGGAGGAATAGAAAGGTATTGGATTGACATCCCTAGCCAGGGGAACGCCAAACTCACGGGAAGACTTCAGTCGGTTGGTAGCGAGATCGACCATTGCTGTTGTAGAAGAGGAAGGCAGCCCACTTGTCCACTTTCGCGCCGACCACAAACTTGTTTGATCCTCTCCATGAGGGCTGCAAAACACGCTCCATCATCTCTCTGTCCCCATCCACTAGCGTCTTTTCAGTTGTCCACTCGCTCCAGATTGACAGTAGACCCTCAGAACCACTCCACTATCTCCGTCACTCACTCCAGCCATCGTTCCCTGTCCTCCGACGAGATTGACCGCGTTGAGCACACGAGCAGGCGCCTGCAATCCATTCCATTATTCCAGTCCAAAGGAAGAATCTCACTAACCGAAAGAGGCGGCTGATTGGCGGGCACCGAGACTCCCAGGAGCTCGGCATTCTTCGAACTGAGCTGGAGCAGCTTGGAGAGAGCTTGAGTTTGCTTGAAGCGAATTTCTGGCTTGATGGCAGACACCTCAAAATGGAAGGTCAAGGGTGGATCAGTCTCAATCTAGACCAAACATTCCATTACTCACCTTGATGAGCTGCTCGACCGTCTCCTTGGTTGCTTGAGTGGCCTTGACTCTCTGATTGGGGGCAACTTTGAGAAGATTCATCGGGTAGATATTGCGCTGGTGCTTGCAAACTACTCCCGGAAAATCGCGACTGCAATACAAATAATCATTTTCGTCTCATTTCACGACTAGGGACTGCTTCGTGTGAACTGGTTTCTTCATGCACCAGAAGGCAATTATCCCGAATGAATAGACCATTCCAATCGGAGCCACTCCATCAACAGAATCACTTACTCGATTTTCACTTTGTATTTGGCCTCGTAGTAATCGATCACCTTGAGCACCTTGCCATCCTTGTCCTTGAATCTGCAAAGTCTCAGTCATTACGTTATTCATGGTATGGGAGAGCTTACGTGGCCATTCCGATGCCTCCATTAGTGAATCCTCCAATCACAATGGACGCCTTCTTGTGTGTAGTAAGACACCGAATGTCTGCAATCAACATCTCGTTAGATCACACAGAGTTCTATCTAAACTAACCCTTGAGTTCTCTCGTAATGACGGCGATGTTCGGCGACTTAGTTCCGTACATATCAAGTACCTTCTCACTGAGAACTTGGTCATCGAAATGGAACGCAGTCTTTTTCACTGTAAGGTCAATCCATTATTATAAGGTGCCTCTAGTAATCAATAATGGTG
This sequence comes from Pristionchus entomophagus, assembly GCA_036245825.1. Classification (NCBI taxonomy): domain Eukaryota; kingdom Metazoa; phylum Nematoda; class Chromadorea; order Rhabditida; family Neodiplogasteridae; genus Pristionchus; species Pristionchus entomophagus. Next base: position 11,531,184 of record BTSX01000006.1, on the reverse strand, counting down.
CCGTATCAAATAATGGCCTCTCACGCCGCCTGTCAGATTGACACTATCCGATCCGTCACCATTCCAAGTAACTGACTGACCATCGAGGACGAGAGCGGACATGTAGTCCTTGCCGCCTGGCTTGTTATTGCCCTCGAGGATCTTCACTCCCTTCGACAGTCCGATTCCAGTGTACTTGTCCTTTCCAATTGCGGGAGCCTCGCTCTCAGCGAATCCGTAGCGACTGGGGTCGAGGAGGTAGATATTTCCGTTGCCATAGACGATGTAATCCTTGGGCCTGCAAGACAATTATTGTAACTCCCATCAAAGCGAGGCATCGACTCACGAGAAGAAGGGGATCTGCGATGTGGCCAGATTGAGAACTTCCATGAGTCCCTTCGACTCTCCCTTGAAGTCGGCGTTGACCGAGCTAACAAGGTCGTTGCTAGTCACCTGAAAAGAGAAGTATTACAAGATAGAGGACCCAGCGTGGGCAGATGGCGTAGTGTACTGTAGTGTTCCCGGGCCGACAATATCTCTGGGCAAGAAGTGACGTCACACTAATTGCTCATCAATGAATGACACTCGGGTGTCACCAACTCACTTGGAAGGAGTCGGCAGCCTGCTTGATGGTCACCTCCACTCTGATTGCATCGGGGCACACCGATTGAATCTTGGCCGGAAGTTCGAATGTCTTCTGGCAATCAATGAATTACACCCTTCCTTCCCCTTCACATGACTCACGTCCGTTCCAGTGATTCCTACGAGCTTCTGAGTCGAGAATAGAATGGCGGCACGATCATAAATGAGGTTTCCCTTGAAGGTCTCTTCGGCCTTGGATAGATTGACGAAGATTTCCGTGCAGGCCTTCTTGCGTTCCTGCTCGTTGTAGCTGAACGCAGACGGTTAATTAGAGGACGTAAGACGATAAAGGTAACGTACTCATCCTTCGTCTGCTTGGAAAATTCCTTGGTACCCTCGGTGCCGTCTTTCTTGGAGAACTTCGCGTACATTCGGATGTCGTACTGAAAGGAGAGTACGTTAACGGAAGATCAAGATCAATAGCGTTACCTTGAAGTACGCCATATTCTTCTTGAGTGTGATAGGCGTGATGTTGGTATTTATCTCTAGGGGACGTCCGAGTGTGCCCGAGGGACGCTTTTCCACCATGCTCGGCTTCTGCAACAAGATCAATAAAAATCTAACTCAATTGGACAAATTCCATCAACAACACGATTCTCACCAGGGAGAGTTTGGTCAGCTGGGCTGATACAGATTCCGCCATGATTATGCCTGTATAAATGGATTGAAGAACAGCCGGGGGAAGGGCAACACACGCGAGAATGGACAAGTAACCAAAACGAACGATGAAAAGCGAGTGGAGAGGGAACGAGTAGGCTGAGCGCTACGACGAGTACAGAGTGAAATGGAACAGACGGAATACAATGGGAAACAGAGTTATGGCGTGGCCTTGCATAAAATAAACAAGGATAATTGCAATTAAACGTTTGTCGAACAAGGAATAATGAAGTGCAACGATAATCAGGGAAATTGAAGAGATCGATCTTACGCAGGATCGAATTGGCGTGCTGACAGCCGAAGAAATGAGGAGGGAATCTCGAAAAAAAAGGAAGGGTCGTTTGGAAGCTGAAGGAACGCGAGAGAGATGGTAGGTCAACGCGGGGAAACGTGTAAAACCAGGTAAACAAACGAAACGTAAACAACCGGGAAGTGATAAAGTGCGCGACTTCAAAAGATACCGTAGCGAAACAGGAAATGATTTTATAAATCAATATTTTCTATTTGAATTATTTATTAATTATAAATTTTCTTTTTGCTGATTCCGTTTCATCATACAATCATGCAATCATATGATGTCTCTCATGCTGTTTTGTTCCAATTCGACCACTGGGTTACTATATACTTCCAATTCAACCACGTGGTTACGGTATTCTTCCACTATGAATGATAGTCGTATTTTTCTTTTTTCGTCATTTTCCTACTGCTCCTTTCCCTGAAAATTGTCTGAGATGGAGGAACGACTACATCCATCTCCAGAAGATTCAGATGATGGTAAGAAAGTGTCAACATTGTCAATGGAGACTCCTAGTCTACAAGGGATCAAAGATCATGGGGATGGCTGAATGGATGAACTCGATGCTATCATTCCTTCAGAATGATCCAATAGTGTGAATTGAAACGAATCCATCGTGAGTTGCGTCCATTCTCATGTAGATAGGGGGAGGAGGGGGGGGGGGACTCTTGGCAGGGGATCTAATCCACTCAATGATGCCATTCACTCTCTCCACTGAGATATCCCGTTCCCCCTTTCTTGTTTCGACCCACATGTCTCGGAGGAGGAGAGGAGAGGGGGAGGGAGGGGGAGGGAGGGAGAGGAGGGGGGAGAGAGGAGGAGAGGGCAGAGAAGGAATGGGAAGGAATTGTAGGATTGATGCTGCATCTTTATTGCTTTGTCGGTTGCATTATCATGTTTCTGCATCATTCTCACCTTCTTGGAATTCCAAATAATCGCAAATCGACGAAATTCTGGATGGCTACTGAATGAAATCACATTCATCTCAATCAAGATCTTCTCTCTATCCCCCACCCATCCTTCTCATAACCATGTCACACAACATTCCTTCTTGTTTTATGCTCTTTTCTATGTAGAATGCACAGTCAATTCTCTCATCCATAAAATGGTTCATTTATTCAATCGAATATGGTCTTGTTCTTCTCCCTTCTCATTGTTGTTTCTCATCTCAGGTTCAAGTTTTCTTCCATCCACTGAACACTTCCAATTATCCCCCCCCCTCCCCGATCTCCTCTTTTTCTCCTTCCTCCTCCACTTGACCGTGCCTTTTGCATTACTTTCACTTATTCCACCTCTAATCCTGCCAAAAGAGGGAAGCGACTGAGAAAGAGATCCATTGACCCCCCCCCTCCCCCCCCCCCCTTCACTCGCCTCTTTTTCTGCTACTCTCGTCATTCCTTCTCTTGATAGTGCATTCTACGAATCCCAGTTATCTATTGTCCCTGTCGTCTCCAAAAATACTTGCGCATCTCAGACAGACAAGAGATCGTGCTGAGTGGAGAGAGATCACAATCAAAACGTCATCTCTAATGCACTCATCCAAATATTCCACTGATCCTTTCTCTTAGATTTATCACGTGAGATCATTATTTAGTCGTTTCCTCTCAGTTTCCATTCTTGTTACCACTTTTCACTCATAACTTGCATCTTCCTGCTTGCCATTCTCACAGTTTACGGTGCAGAGAAATTGCCTGCGAGAACTGCCAAGCGCTTGTTTTACACTCTCCATTCTCCCCCCCCCCCCCTCCCCTTCAATTCATAGGGCAACCAACCAGTGAGTGACCATAACAACCTCTGTTTTCATACTCAATCTCTTCAATGATTTCACACTTGTTCAAACTTATAGACGTGCGAAATAGCTCATTTTTCCGTGGACTAGTTGTGCCCCCGCAGAGCTTCCTCCTCCTCTCAATCTAGGGGTTCCTCATTCCTCGATTTGGTTCAATTGGCATCTCTTTCCAATGGCAATTCTCCATTTCCTTGTCTCCTCCGATGTAAACCCTCCCTCCCATATTGATAACTGGTTCAACCTTGGATCGTTCGAGCACTTTCCTTTCCTCCCTTGAAATATTCCCCTTGTTGTCTCCTTCTCATGGTTCATTCAATCAATATTCCAGAGGGGGCATAATGCCCTGGCTTCGCATCTCCCTTCCAATAGCATTGTTGTTAGCACTGCAAGGCGGTCTCATCGATGCACAATTTGGTTCGTTTATTCATTTATTTTACTGTAGATCATTTCAATCGATGGAAACAGTTCATGAATCTATCATTTTCCTGTCAGCTGAACTGGCCGGTCTAGCTACTTCGTTCCTTGGCCCTGGACTGGGAGGAGCATTGGAGGGAGCTAGTGCGGGGGCTGGAGCACTGGGACAGATCGGACAGTGTCAGTCATATCAATTGATCAGTCTCTATTTCATCTTATGCTATTCCGAGAACAGTTCTTTCGGACTTCTCCTGATTCTGTAGGGATTAGTGTTCATTCATCGTGAATCCCTCTCTAGACTCTGTCCTTTCCCTTTGCAAGTCCGGTCACTGATCCTTCTCCTCCTCCTCTCAATAATGTTCTTTGTGTGACTCTCTCCTCTTGATCTTCCCATTCATTGTCACAAGTGCTAACTGTCAATGGTGAGGGCCGAGAGAATGAGAGAGTCCATTTGGCATTACTTTATCCCCCGATCGAACTCGTTCGACTACCAGTATCTCGTAGAGACACACTAAGAGTCGATAATTGATGAGGGAATGAGCTGAATGGACCGGAGTTGGGATATGAAGAATATAACAATAATTTTTCAGTGTATCAACTAGCCCAGGCTGGTATTGGATTGGCGGGCACTGGAGTTGATGTATTGAATAAAGTGAGTTGAATATTGTTCGTTTTCCGTTCTTTGTTCATCCACTTTTCATCAGGCATCGCAAGGCAATTGGTTCCCTGCTGCTATCGAACAAGCAACTCTGGTCAGTTTAAAATATTATTTTTGTAAATTTTCTATGAGCTCTCCCCATCCGTCTATGTAATGAGAAAGAGACGTTGTCAGATAGCTCCAGGGATAATTGAACATGTGCAGCGGTGTCCGAGTGGTTAAGGGGTTTGACTCGAAATCAAATGGGCTCTGCCCGCGTAGGTTCGAATCCTGAACGTTTTTTTTTCTGCGAACGTTTTTGCTCAAGCTTCATTTTTTTTCAATTTAGATGCAGAAGAACATGGGATCAGTGGGAGAAAGAGGATCTGGAATTCCCGGAGGACTCGGAGGTAACTTATTGCCTCGATTTTGAGATAAATTTCGTTCCTGTAAAACAGCTACAAAATGATTGAAGGTCTTGGCGGAGCTCTCGGAGCTCTTGGTAACCTCCCTGGACTGGGAGGAGGAGGAGGGGGAGGGACAGAGATCGGGTCCGAGTTCGGAAAATCATTCCCTGCGCCCAGCGTTGAAGATTACGAGACCGGTAAGTTATCCATTTCTTCGAAACTCCAAAAATCACAGAAGACTTCGAAATATGCTGAAACAATAAATTATGAGAACAACCATTCCACACTCACATCATTACTTACACTATTTTATTACTGGGTCATTTCCTTGTTGGATTACCAAATCAAGATGAATTTTTTTTAGAAATCGATCTGAAGGGGACGACGACTCCTGCTCAGAGTCTAGAGAGATTCTTCACTTCAACCACGACTCAAGGTAAATCCAGAGGAAGGAATGACCTACAAAGAGTCCTTCAGCCCCCGAAACAACTTCTATCCCCCGTTCCATCCCCATCACTCTCTTTCCCGAGGAGGAGGAGGATAGGGACAAGGTGAGATCCCTTCTGAAGTTTAGAGCAAACAACAATAATTTTTCAGGACGAAAACTTCAAACCGAGTGTGAAATCACTGCCGAAGAGGAAGATAAAGTATGATTCCTTCTCCTATCTCTCTTTATTTCTCATTCCAGCATAATCCTTCCGAAGTCTCCCGATTATTTCGAAGCGAAGTCGACTGATTCCGAGTCTGAGATCGAATTCAGAACGGAGAAGGACAGAGACTATGATTCATTAGTAGGAATGGACTGAGGAATGGATGAAAGATCAAAGTTCAGATAACTAAGGAGGAGACAGGAGTCTCATCGAATACAATCAAAGAGAGACAAACGAGATCTGAGAAGGATAGAATCATCGATCTAGAGAGACTTATTGAGGTTTTATTTTTGATTTGACAATAATTTAATTTTTTAATCCTGAAAAAATGAGAAGTGCAGGTTCTTAGCAAGAACAAGATGAAGGACGATGAAATCGCCGATATCATCAAACAGGTCTGTTCCTTTTCTCACTTGATGAATTATTAGGTCATTGAACTGTGACTGCAGCAGAGACCCATTGCTGCAGCTGGCTGCAGGTGCTGCAGATAATACAGAAACTCTCATTCAGGTGGAGACGAATGCAGGCCGTAGTGAGCAGACGAGTCACAAGGACGATCTGGACTCAACTGTCAGGTCAAAGACCATTCCTAGTACTCCCTACGCAAAGTTTACATCATGATGCATCGTTCATTTGTTCTCTCGATTATTATCCCGATCCGTTAATACTTTATTTGTCATCATTCATATTCCTTATAGATTCATTCCTTACCTACCAGTCTGATTTTCACTATCGTAGCCTAATTGAAAACAGAACCTCTCCGATTCCAGGAATATCTCACCCGATATGTTCGAGAAACAGCAGCGAATCATCAAAGCGACGAGGGATCTGAGGGAGCATCTGGATCAACAACAGAAGGAAAGAGTCAGTCCACTTCCTTTCTTCCACAGTTTGCAATAAGTTTGAATCACATCGTTAATATCCTTCATCAATAGAAGCCTACCTGAACGAGTTACGTGTTTCACTTCCAGGAGGAGCTTCTGACCTCTCCCGAGCCCTCGACAACTTCAGAATCAATCACTGATCCTCCTATCTACCGTACTTTCACCACCACTAATCCAACTCCCAGCTCATTCGCAGAATATGAGACATCCACCAGAGTGAGGATCGAAACTGGAAATTTAGCGTGGAACTAATGGAGCTAAAGCGGAGCGCTCGGGGTTCATTGAACTGACTTTATCCAATTCAGGCCTCTCGTCGTACGATGGCTCGTTCCACCTCTGCCCTTCCCATCCCTTTCTCCTCCGTGCAGCAACCATGGGCTGCTCCTGCTGCAGCTGCAGCAGTCACTCCCTTCGCCCAAGTGCCTCTCTCCTCTCCCTCCTCCTCCTCTTCCTTTGTCTATCCTTCCCAACTCTACTCAGTCTCAGGCCAAGCCATTCCTCCCGTCCAAGTAGTCCATCCCCATATCTCCCATCTCCCCTCATATCCTCAATATCAGTATCCCTCTCCTTCCTCTCACTTCGCCCAAGTGGCTCTGCCAGCAGCAGTTCCTTCCGCTCAGGCACCTCCTCCCTTCTCCGGACCTCACGGTTCCCTCGGTCCCTCCCTCCCCACCTACTACACCTACCAGAATGCCAACTCGCGCACAGTGACAAGGGGCACCGTCCAGTTGCCAGTATCCTCCATGCCTGGTCCCTCTCCCACTGGGACGCGGGGGCGACGCGTGCGACAAGGGGCGGGAGCTGCGACCGATCCGAGACTGGCTGCAGCTGCTGCACGGACCACTGTCGCCCCGCAACGACTGCAGCAGGAAGTGAGTCCTGCTGTGCAGAGGAGTTTCAAGGTGAGCGAGGGTGGGATGAACGACTAAAGGGTTCGTTTCTCAATGTTGTTTGCTCTGACGTCACTATGACTATATAGTGTTGAATGATTCATTATTCTGAAATCCCTAGTAAAATGAGAAAAGAAAGGAATGAGATGAGAGATCTATTGAAGGGACGAGGAGAAGGAATGAGTGGATCAAGAAGGAGAGTGGAGGGAAATCATGGAAGGAGGAACACCCAAGTTAGAGTGAGTGATTGAAAGTGATGAAAGGAGCGACTCCTTCTATTGCAGGCTCAGGCTGCTAAGTCTCATAGAATCTTCGCTTCTCCTCTTTCTACGGTGAGAATCGATTGATGAAAGGGAATTGTACATACGATGGATCCGATCACCTCAATACCGTTCTGAATGAATAGCAGTAGCGATTGTGAATGCTGTATCTAAAAGTAGCCAAAAACTGATATTCCACTTCGACTTTAATTTCCTTCATCTCAGCCTCTTCCCTCTTCCTCCTTCCCCCGTCGAATGGTGGCTACTCAGCCCATCACCACTCCCTCTCCCGTACGTCCTCCGACTCCTGCAGCAGCTGCAGCCTCTGCTAACCCCCGCCGTGCAGCTAACCACCATCACCAGCAGTCGTTTGTGGTGTCATCGGAGTCTCGTCGCTCCTCCCGCCCTCCGACAGCCCCAGCCAATCAACAGTCTCGCACCCTCGTCACTCCCTATTGGATAGACTCTAACTTCATCCAGAGATTCCCCCAACAGGCCACCTCCTCCTCTGCCACAGGAGACGATCTAGTCAGGGCCGAGATCGCAGCAGCCAATGAGAGAAGGGGGCGGGGCCAACTGCAGCAGCTGCAGTCGGAGGAATACAGAGAGCTGCAGGCGCGACTGAGGCAGTACTGATAACAAATCGATAATTATTGTGTGAGTGAGATACGTACTTCTTCTGAAACAGCTACGTTTCAAAATAGCAAAACCCCCGCTACAATGTTTGATCCCCAGGATAACCAACCAACATCAATGAGTGTGACTGAACAAAACGCTTGTATTATCTTTTAAAATATACATTATTTGTATTTCCAGGTGTTCGTTCTCCCTCCGGGGATATTCGCAATTGGTCAACTTCTCATCAATCGTTCTCCTCCCCCTGACAATCCACTTCGTCTCTCCTTCCCTTCTCCCCGTCCCTTCTTCTCTTCCTTCCCGTCAACTACAGTATCCCCACTAGCTACAGTATCTCGGAGATGGAGTACTGTATCGGATACCGTAACCCGTCCTCATCGTCGACCTCGAAGGAAACTGAGAAGGAGAAGGAGAAAGATGAGAAGGAGAAGGAAGGGGGTTTCTCGATCAAAGAATTCCCTCTGATTCTCTTTGACCTTCCACTCTTATCTGTCATTCAATCCCCATTTGAGGCAATATCCCTGCCATATCATGTATACGGTTCATTCTGTATTCTTCACTCGTCTTTCTTTTCTTTCAAAATCTGCTCAAAATAGATGAAATTGTGCTACTTTCCATAGCAAGAGTAAAGTTCCTGAAGGTTTCGTTGTCTTCTTTCACTCCCTATTTCTAAGAGAGAGAAAACATGTGCATGCGCCAAAGGAAATTCATTTTGATCTTCCTCACCTTTCCTGGCTCTTCCTTTCCTCGAGTCAAAGCCCATCGTAAATAATCTCTCCTTTCCCCTCTTCGACTTCAATGAAGGAGGACCCAATATTCTCTGAGGTTTCCAGCAATTCAATCTCTTTTTCCTCTCCGGCCTTCCATTCTTTGCAGAGTTTGAGGTGCTTTTCCGTTGACTTTCTGAGCTCATCATATCCACATTTCTTCACACCATTCAATCTCTTCATATTGAGTCCACGCATCCAAACTTGCCCGTCTACCGATAATCCCCTCGTATCCTCTCCGAGAAAGCAATCTGTCGAATCGCTTCAACACAAGGTATCACAAGTCCTAATCGACCATTTTGATCATATCTTATAAGTTTTGGCTATCTTACGCAACTAATAATATGTACTAGCTGTTGTTGACTTCCTCATCTTCTCAGATGTTCCAACCCCAGTCTCCTTCTGAATTGAGAAGAGGAAAATACGTCGATGGATACAAGAGGCTATTGAATAATGAAGAAGATCTAGACAAGCAAAGTGGAAAGGCAGAGGAATCTCAGAAGGAAGAAAGAATGGACACGACTTCTTCGGTCTCTCCATCATCAGTCATTCCCTCTTCTACTCCTTCATTCACTCGCAGTTTCTCCCTTTCCTCTTCCACAGTCAGAGCCTCAGTCACTCCCTTCATTGTCCCTCTAGTGACCATCGATGATTACGATGCCATCACTGCTCCTCCTCCTATTGTCCGTCGTAAAACAGAACTATCTCTGTCTCGTCTCGCCCCATGGAATGCACCTCAGCATCTCAATGCCATTCCTTCTCAATCCACTCCTCACCGTAATCAGTCTGGTAATTCCGACGCTCCCCATCCATCTCATTCTAATTCCCGTAGATCGAGTACTCGTAGACAACGAAAAGAAGTAGGTCATGTCTTCCAGTCTCGTCCCTCCCGTCCAAACTCTCTCAACCTTATCAATCCCACTGATTCAACTCACTAATGGATATTCATGCTACCCCTTACACCTACAATTACAAGATTTACCGATAACTCACTATGTAACTCTTTGCATCGTCACTCTTTTGACCATAGATGATTAGTTTTCCCCTTATATCCTACCTCCATCAGATGCACCAATATCCCATCCCTAAAACTACTCAGAAACTGTATCGTTGAGTGCTCGTTCTATCTGATTATGTATCTATTCCCTTTTCTCTCTCTCTACTTCCATTTCACTTTCTGCTCTCTGGAATAAACATTTTCTAACATGCAAGTGCTCGAATCAGAGGAGTGCAATCAACAACAACATCTAGAGAAATTCGATTGGAGGAATGGGATATCTACAATGGTTCTTATCCAAACACATTCTCTCATGAAGTGGCTTCTGCATCTCCCTCATCATTATTCTCGAGAGAAACTCCTTCGTAAATTACCTCTCTTTTGAATGCCTGCAATGAAAGAAGGAAAGGATCCTTCCATGTGGTTTCTTTATTTCATTTTGCAATTCAATCTCATTATGCCCTTCTCTGGCTTCCCATTCTTTGCATAGTTTGAAATGCGTGTCAGTGGCTTCTCTCAGCTCATGAGATTCTTCTCTTCATTGATTCCTTACAAAATGCATCTAATTTTGTGCTTCTCCTTCTCCTTATTTCTCTCATTTCCAGCGCGAATTGTACTTTGTCGCCTCCTCTTCTACTATTATACCTTCGTGGACTTTACTGATTCCAATTGCTTCTACTTCTCCCAGTTGGTACAAGGTGAGCATATTCGAATAAAATATCTATCGCGTATTGTTTCAATTCAAAGATTCTCCATCTCAGATGTTGCAACCGCTTTCTCCCGCTTCTTTACGAAGAGTTGAAGAACTCAGGAAAATCTTCCGTGAGATGGAACAAGTTGGGAAGAATCAGAGCGGGAAGTCAAAGGCAGTCGAAGGAGTGGGGAAGGAATACACAACTCCCAAGGCATCTTCATCGATCAATCGTCGTTTCTCTCCTTCTGTGATTACTCAATCATCCACTGCTCCTTTCACTCCTTTCAATATCCCTCTAGTGACCATTGATGATTATGATGCAATCAGTCCTCCCCATCCCAATATTAGTCAACCATCTCCCAATATTTCCCTGCCTTGTATCGCACATTCAAACCAACCTCGATATTCCACTACAACTCTCAATCATTCTAAATCGACTTCTCACTGAACCAGACTGGCTATTCCGCGACTTCCCATTCATTTCGGTCTCACTCTCCAAACAAAACGCCGAGTACGAAGTAATGATAGTGGTCTTATCACCATCCTCGTCTCGAATCTCTCAACATTTTCACACCAACTTGCTCAATTCAATTAATAGAATCCGCATGATCCATCCCTCTGCTTTAATATGAAGATAAACCTAGTCATCTACTTTTCACGTATTATTTTTTTACCTCCCTTCATGCGATGTCTAAATATCACTTTTGCATATTCGATTCTACATTTTATCTTTTATTTGTTTTAATAAATGAGCAGCTTTCATCCCACATGATTCGTTTCACAAGCTGAAAGTGTAAGAGAAGAGAGCAAACAGAGAGGGAGATTCTCATTAAAAAGCATGCCTTCATTCTTCTCACCGGGTCAAAACTATGCTACTTATCTCCGTGAAAATTCAAAGGAAAACAAAGTCTCTCGGCCAGATAGATCGATAACAAAGCTTGTTTAAAAATATTGTTGATATTTTATTTTATTTAGATGGCTGAATAATAAGTTCTGTTGGGAGGAGGTCACATGCAGTACTGAGTGACTGGCCTTTTTTATTGATTGAGGAATGGTTGGAATGGTTTATCTGCTAGAATGACCATTTCGACTGCGTTCACAATGTCAATTAGAGAAGCAAAGTTGCCTATTATGAAAAAAGTTGCTTATTATGTAAATTCGAGTATGACTGACGATTACCATTTTTTATTTACATTTGTGCAAAGGGGAAAATCTGTTTATAAAATGAAGTAGGTGGACTACACTACCGTAATCTATACATTCTATAGGAGAATAATTTAAAGCAAATATAATCGCATTACCGTCGGCGATAATCACAGAACATTTAGACGAACCTTCTTTTCCTTGACGAGTTTCTGGCCAGTCCTAGTCTTCATGGCGGGGAGGCTCTGCTTTCCTGAGTATAAATAAATAGTCATAAATAAAACAACTCGACAATAAATAAACGCTGGAAGGGTGAATAGATGCTGAGAAAATATAAACCGATGTCGATATATTTTCCTAACCAATTATTCGAATAGGCAAGCAGGATATGAAAGTGAAGTGAGCTTCAACTTCAAGGGTGGTTGAAGCTCAAGAAAGCCAGGGAAGTGAATTCGAAAAGAGAGACACATCGAGGAAACGAGTGAAACTGGGTCTGGAGGAGAATATTGGGTTTCAAGAATAGTAGTAGACGCCCCTCAGTTGGCAACATCGTCACAGAAGAAGGCAGAAGCCAAAATAATTTCAATAACAAAAGTCGCACGAGAGGTCGGAGAAAGAGTGACAGAAAGGTGTAAAATATGATAAAGATGGGGTCTAAATATTATTTTGAGTACATGATTACATGCATAGGGGTCAGTACTATCGAGGAGACCATGATAGAGAAAAGGAGAGATCGAGATTAGATGAAAAAAGTAAGCCGAAAGTAAATGAACGGGCGAAGTGATTCACAATAAGGTGGAAAACATGGTCAAGACGCGATCGGAATTGGATTCCAAGCACTTCCCTAGACGCGCCGAGTTCAGGATTATAAAGCACACTATGTGAGATAATCAAATAGCCCAAAATAAGGGGTGAAAGAAGAAAGAGAACAACAAAACGAGTGTCTTTCACACCATCGTGTAAAACTCAGGGAAGACCGATTTGAATCAAGTAACTATCAACGCAGGTGAACTCTCGACATCGATAGCTATCGCACACACTATATAAGGAAAAGAAATACTCAGCACGAATTAATAAAAATAGATTTGAAATGGAAAATGGACAAAAAATGCAGCCGGCCGCGTGAACGCGCCGATTTGAATTTTTAAAAAAGCGCGCGAAAGGCATGCGATATGCGGCTGTGATAGATTGCGCAAGCCACTACCGTAACGAGCCGTGAGGAATAGAAAAGTCAAAAAGTTTTACATGGTCTTGTCAGTCTCAAATATCAGTCTATATTTTCACGGCACATTATATTGCTGTGGAAAAGTGGGTGGAGAAAGGAGAGGAGAAAAAATCGGCTGTAAAAAGTCTAAAGAGATTATAACCTTTTTTTATTCGCGCCTTTTCACGTTTTTGAATTTATCTCGGTTTCTAGTAGAGCTAGACACATGAAACTTCGTTTATTAGTATCACTTGGATGAAATCAACCATCTAGTAACGTTTCAAGTCGCTAGCTTCGCGAGGAAGCGAAATATCGAAAATGCGAGAATTCGAAAAGGAGAAAATCTCTTATTCTCTCCTCTGGTTTTTTCCACCCCCGAAGAAAATGTCCTCTGACTTTTTCCATAGCATCAGTCTAATTTTCATGCGTTTTTTAACATTAAAAATTTAGCTAATCTGGACTATATTAGGTTGTGTTTCATTGCAATGCATTTTTTTCTCTCAATTACTTCCATCTCTTTTCTCATTCACTCCAGGTGTAGAATCAGTTGGCCGGTCGTTTGAACGATCTCTTGAACGAAGGTCGAATTGAGTTGTCTGACGCCAGTTCCTTAATGGGATTCTTTCTCTCTCTCCCTTTCCAATGGGACTTTGCGGTGGAAACTGACCGAAATGAACACTCAAGGACTCATAAAGACCAAGAAATGCGGTGAACACTTCCATCTCATTGAACGACTGAGAACCAACTCGGGGGTAGTTTACCACCCTAGTTCCCCCCTCCCCCTCCACCTCCCCCCATTCCCTAATCTGATAGCCCCTCTCTTCCTCTCTCACACCTCCCCTAAACAGTCGTGATAGTAGAGTTGGGAAAGAAAGACGATTATAAAGTGTGAGAACGTCATGAATTCACACCCAGTCCAATCCAGTCCAGTTTCCCACGCTTCTCACGGACACAATCTGATAAGCAGATGATAGCACGGAGTTGTTGACATCTTCATCAGAAGCTGCAGGGAACTTTCCAATTGAATCTGTCTCTCTCCTTGGATATCTCATCATCATCCTTCCACTTCACCTCATTTCCCCCGTGCACGTACTCATTCCCTCCCCCCCCCCCCCCCCCTGACTACGGCCATTTGATGGCTACTCTTGCAGGGGGGAGACTCCAATGATATCCTCTAGTATACTCCCCCCCCCCTTCCCCTCCCCTCCTCCACTCCCCTCCCCTTCCCTCATATCTCTCGAGATCACTCCCTCTTTCTGAGCTCAAAGCTTGCCCCTCATCGCCTATTTTCTTGTACACAGACCGTCCTCTCACTCGAGGGAGAGTCCCTCCTCCCCTGAGGGAAGAGGAGGGATGCCCCCTCCCCCCCCCTTCCTTCCTTCCTTCCACCCTCCGACTCCTCCCCGTTCCCTCACAGTTGCACTGCAGAATACTCGATCTCCATTCGGTTCCTCTCTCTCAGTTCATTCACGGTTTGACAATCACAATTGATCAGTGATAACTTTCCCTTTCTTATCACAGTTTGATGTGCGGCCGCTGATTGAAACGCGTATAAGTGTCGGATAAGTGTGATACTTGTTAATTGCATCCTCCTTCATTATTCTTTTCTTTTTGCGCCATTCTAATGCTCATTCTCTGATAACTTTCCGTTCCTTATCGCAGTCTTACTAGTTTTATCTTCTGCTACCAGTAACATCTGAAATGGCTTGAAAAGGGATTTCAATGGATATATCTGATGATGGATGTTTCCCTCCTCTTCATTCTCAGCATGCTCTCCCTTCAGATGTTTGATCACCCACTGCTCTATTGGCCATTGTATCTTATCCATCTCTGTGCAACTTCACGATCTCTTCTTCATTCGTCCCTTCTATTCTCCAGTTTTCAAGCCAAGTTCCGTCTGCAAACAGCAGTTCCTACTTGACACGACGCTCCCTTTGGCAGAATATGACAGTGGTGTTGGATTACAGTCCTGATCTCACCCTCTTCGGTACACTTTATCTCTTCTTTCTTGCGGAAAAAGGCGCAATGACTTTGATGGATCGTTAGACTCTCAATCATGTATTAGCCATCCCATACCATCTACTTGTCTCATGTTTGTCTGTTGTGCTTCGAAACTCGGTATCTTCTATCTCATAAGAGTGACATCCGATCCTTATCAACGAATAATCGATAAGATTGATCTGAAGTTGATTGGAAGTCTTCTTCTTCTCCTGTGAGTCAAGTGGTTGCGCCTACCAAACAAAGGGGTGGAATGAGGGAGGAGAGGGGGAGGGGGGGGGGGGAGGGGGATAGGGCAGAACCCCACTGATTGTCCCCTGTTCTCTGCTGTTGACTTCAGAAACCGCCTTGAGGAAGATAACTAGGAGGGCAAAAAGTGAGATGGCAGAGATAAAAGAGACGGAAGAGGGAAGGACACTGGAACAGAGGGGACTTACAAAGAAATGATGATTGATTAGCTATGCTTATCCACTATTCTTCCCTCTTTGATCTACTCCCATAGTGGAACGAAGGCTCTTCAATATTCAATTGTCCCTTTTTCTGGCCTATGGTCTTCTCTTCCATCTTCCATCCGATCCCTCGACATTCTTTCTCGTGTGAACTCTCTCAGCTGATTACCATTGATCCCGCTTCCCCCCCTCCCTCCTCCCCCTCCCCATCCATTCTCTGTATTATCTCTTGACACGAATGATTTCCCCTTCTGTCCTTGACTGCTTCCTCTATCCATTTGTCGGTTTTTCAAGTTGTTCAACACTGCTTCTCATTGCTTTTCGCGCTTGTTGATTCGTTTCTTCTCGCATCTCTTATGACTCCTTCACCATTATTTCTCTCTTTTTGGTGATTGAAGGAGAAAAGCGCTCATTGTTCCAATTTGAATGCACTTTGTATCAATTCAACCGACTTTCGCCTAATTCGCTCGAATTTTGAATAAAAAGTGAAATGGACGATGTTTTCCAGATGCGAAGTCGAGGTTCTCGCCTCGTTTCGATCTTAATCCTCCTTCCATCCATAGTCTCCTCGTGTCTTCTGGAGGACGGAAGGAGTGCCGTCTATCTATCCGTCTTCGAGAATCTGAGACCAGGTACTTCCCTCTCTCTCCAAACAAGATACTCTTTTTGAACGGGGCCATCATCCTTTCCCTCCACGGGTCAGCGATTTCTCAAGGCTACGAAAAGTAAACAAAACAGCAGGCCCGAGGCGTGCTAATTCGGGCCAATTTGCAGGGGGTTTGAAAGTGTTAGGAGAGGGGAGGAAAGGCCCCGGTGCTTTCTCAGACTCGGACGTTTTTTCGAGCTGAGGGATATCTCAGTGGTCGAATGGACCATCGTAATCGAAGGGATGGGAGGGATGGGGTGAGGGGAATGGAACCCCGGGGGTGCACTGGAGAAAGGGGATATTATGGATTCCAATTGGTGCGCGACGCCTCTTGTCTATGCTAATTCTAGTGGGGGACAGGCACTTCACATTTCTAGTCGCGCGTCCACCGTAATCAACGGGGGAACGCAATTCGGAGGTCTAATCTAGAGATGGAAAGGGGGGGGGAGGGGGAGGAGAGGCTGGCAGGAAAAGGGAGCCAATTGTTACGTAATACCAGCGAGAAAGAAGCATTTCGGAACGAGTCGAGGCTCACCCGTCAATTTGCGCGACTCTCACACGATAAATCTGCTCATTTAGTGTTTTAGGTGGTCGAATGGCTGGGAAACACGGGAGATCATTAGAGAGGGAAGGGGGGGGGGGGAAGTGGCCCTTGTCCTTTTCCCGCCAGGAAGAGTTCCGAACACAGGGGGAAAGAGACCAGATTTGTTTTGTCTTTTTTCCCTCCCCGTGAATAGTCTCTGCGAGCGGGGGAATCAGATCTCCTTTCTCTCTGATCCAGCCCATGAACCCGATCCCTTCCCCATCCCTTTGATTGAGGCCGTATAGAGAAGGAGAGACTGTCAATCAAGAGAGAAGCCAGGGGAGATTATTGGAACAGCAAACTCTGAGGGCGAGAGAGAGATAGAGGAGATAGGTCATTGTATGGGCAGATTGAGAGTCACATGGACACTTATACGTATTGCTAAGGAGAGAGACAACGTCATTAGTAGCGCTTCTGCTGAAATTGAGCCAATCTCACGCATAAGATCTGCCCTGAGAAGCCTTGAGAGGATGAGGATGGAGGGATTGAGATTTGAGTTTCTGTTTATGAGTTTATAGACGAGCAACTATTCAATACTGCATGTTCCAGTAATCTAGGGGGAATTTGGTTCGGAATAAGGGAAACATCCCTCCTGCACTCCACCAATCCCAATCTTCGGAATGGATCGCCTTCGGCATAATCCTCTGTTGCGCTCGCATATCAAAGCGATGTCCCACTGATAATTTACGATGTCCTCACTCTGGTTTCTCTTCCTTCCACATGATCTCTCCCTCTCTCTAACCAGTCGAGGAGGAGGAGAAGACGTTTACGATGACTTCTGTCGACGAGAGTGACTGATTGGTGGAGGGGAGAAGGGGGGGGGGGACAAGTGGATGGAGAATCCTTGAAGGCGAACGAGTATAAATGAGAAGATAGCCCATCTATAATAGATACCCAATCTTTGCACCAGCCAAGAGAAAATCAACCTCAAAAAATTGCAGGAGAAGTAATCGGAAGTCTGCCCATCAAGGGAGATCTACACGGAAACAAAGATGGAATTCACTTGAAGCTCATGAAGGTTTGAGATTTGATCTCTTATCTCTGCCAATATAGGATATTACTGATAGCACTCGTTGCTTTCAGTCATATCTAAAGGATAAAACGCTGATATTTGATTCAACTTTCAATAATAATATTGATAATTCAGGGCGATGACATCGTTGAGTTGAAAGAGAAGGAGCTGATATTGAAGAGGCCTCTCGATAGGGAAGAGGTAAGATTCCATTCTGTCATTGTTTCATGGAATTCGTAGTAGGGAGCGCAACAGACGTTCCTTCTCCTTCTCCTTTCTCTCCCTCTTCTCTAATCCATTCACTGCCAAATGGTCTCATAACGGGGAGAGGAGGTCAATCTAGGGAGAGACAATTCCATAATTGAAGTAGTGAGAGAGAGAAGGAGGCAGAGAATCTGAGAAGAGAGGAGGCACAGTAATCAGAGAGATGTGCATTGTACGATTGTAGTGGCGGAATTTGTGAGATGAATGCATTTGTGATGTTTCAGGGACCTTCCAAGTTTGATGCCCTCGTGGAATGCTCCATGGATGATCCAAGAAGCGATTTCACAAGGGTAAGCACTTGAAAATGATAGAACGAGGCATTATTTTGTTTTTATTTTTGCAGTTGAACATCTCAATTCTCGTCCTGGTGAAGGACGTGAATGATAATGCTCCAGTGTTCGATCAAGAGAAATATTCCATTGAGATACCAGAGGAACTTCCCATCGGTGAGGTCATGATAAACACGCTACACAATTAGATAGATTTTCAATGAAACGCGGGGAAATTAAATCCGAGGAAAACAGCCTAGAAATGAACCAGTTTCGAGGAAATTAAAGGACCTGTTTATCAGCAATTCTGCTCGAATGTGTCTCATAACTTCATTTCTTCTAGACACAATGGTCTTCGCTAATTTCGAAGCGACAGACGCTGATCAATCGGGCCCGAATTCACTGGTTCACTACTCAATCGTCAATGAGGGACCCCATGGAGATCTATTGAGGATTCCCGATCCAGAGAAACCCATTGTAGTTGTAAATGTGAGTTACTTGATTAGATCAAAGGAAAATGTCTGAAATGATTTTGTTGTGTCTCTGAGGAAATAGTGTAGATAGAAATGTATGTTCGTTGGAAAGTATGTATAGAATCGTCCTCTCAATCTCAGAAACGCCTCGACTACGAAGCTCCTCTTCATTCCTTCGACGTTGAGATTGAAGCAGTCGATCAGGGAGAACCACAATTGAAGACCAGAGTCCCTCTACATGTCACGGTTTGTCCATTTTTTCTAACAGTTACATTCAGTGATTCTCCTTCACGTATCGAGAAAGAATGCAACATATCGTTATAATGGTGATCATATTTGGAGTCCATTAGTCCATTTCAGATCAAAGACATCGATGATCTCCCTCCCCGATTCGATTCCCTCTATCACTACGCCAAGATGGTCACGGTAAGGAAGATGTGACATTATTCTAATTATATCGACCATTTTAATACTTATTACTGTCTTCCAAATACAAAAGCGTGATGACAATTGCAATGAAATGAATCAGAGATTGGATGAGTGAATTTGCAGAACGGTCAATTGGTGGTGATCCCTCCAATACATGCTGAGGATGGAGATGCAATCAATGCACCCATACTATATAGACTGGCTGGAGGTGAGAAATTTCTACTTTCAAATAGCCGATTTTACTTTAAAAAAAAAAACAAAAGGTGAGCGGTCGTGGAGAGTCTCGATGGGAGAGAGGGCCAAGAGGTAACCCACCGGGGTCCGGACCAACTCGAGAAGAGAGAGAAACGAGGAGATTATATAGGGGGAGTAAAGAGCGCACTCTAGACGAAACGGGGCAGAAAAGAGTGAGAGAGGCAAAGTTAGATGAGAGACGCAAGAGATGCGGAGAGACGACGAGGTAGAGTAAAAGGAACTAAGTAGACACAAACGAGGCACATTTTCGATACTTCTTAACATCTGATATCTTACTCTCCCTTTCTGTTCATTCCTTCTCGTTTTCTCCTGTATTTTCGCGGTAATCACCATGAAAAAAAGTTCCACGAATCATTCAACTCATTTCCATTCAGAGTTATCCTCTCACTTCTCAATCGATCGAGATGGTTCCGTTCGAATCCGCAGCAATCCTCCTCCTCCACTCGCCACTCTCTTTATCCATGTTAGGAGTAATAAAGAGGGATTGAACTGATCTTTGATCTCTTCAGGCGTATCAAGAAGACAACGGGGAGAGGAATGCAACCGCTTTCCTTCACGTCGATCTTCTCCCCACTCTTCAATTTGAGCACGAACGCTACTCGGCGCAGGTGATATAACGATTTTGAATAAATTTCAACTATAAATTATAGTCTATAATCGACTCCGAAATCTCAATTTTTCAGATCCAATCGGACATAGCTCCGAGCACTCTCATCGCCCAGGTTCGAGCCATAGCAAGGAATGAGGTGAGAGCGGAAGAAGAGATCAAAGATCATTCTGTTGATATCTCAGAATTCGCCAGTGAAATACTCGATCGAGGACGGAGATGCACTCGTTAGTGTCGATGAACGATTCGGAAAGGTACGAGAAAAAGAAGCATGATGAAAACCAAGGATGGAAAATGACTCTGCCATCTCAAAATGTACTCTATCGATCAGAGAAAATAAGAGATCATGCAGAATGAGGAGTCAATTCAATACGCAATTCCTCATTTCAGATTCTGTTCAAGGGAGTGGGAGAGGGGAAGCCACGACCAGCAGGGACAGTCAGTTACACAATACAAGCCAATGATGGAAAGCAGGTAGGGGTTTTGCTACTTGCTGCCCACGTTTACACACTAAAAGTGCCCAAAAAGAGGGTAAGCTTGTTGAGATCACTTAGCCCCTTCCTGCTCAACCCGTCTCACTTCATGCAACACCTCTTCCTCTTCTCCTATTAGCCATGATTGGATGAACTTGAGAGATCGGGGGCTGGCTAGGGTCTAGTTCGAAGGGTCTTTCCTTATTCATTCATCGTCTCTTCTAGTCAACGATGATGGTGAGATCTTTTCTTTCATTGAATATCCAATATTACCCTTCATCATCTCTCAGATTGCCCGCACCCGTCTCGCTCTCCAATTCTCCCCCGAGTCTCCTTGTCAGAGTGGAATCAAATTCGAGCAAGAAGCATACGAAATGCAGTTGGGAGCCAATAACTTCATCGGAGAGGTAGGTCATCGGATTCTCGAATCTACTTTATTTCGATCGTTCGATGCAAATATTTATTGTCTTTCTCTCAGATTTCTCTCGCTCCTCGTTCTCAACCCGCGGCCATGAGACTTCTCAATATGAACAAGTGAGTGAACGAAGATTATGATTAATCGATTGGAAGAATGTGATAAGTAGTACAAAAACAGTACCAGGATAGGCAAAGTCTCTTCTCGGTTAATCTGTCTCTCATCAGTTTCTTCTCCCTCGACAACGCTGGTCGTCTAACTCTCGCTCCCTCTGGTCTTCCTCCCTGTGACTATTGCGAATTGATCGTGTCTGCCACCGACAAAGAGGGAAGAGTCGCACTCTCGAAGGTTGTTCCATTAGATTATCTGTAGATCACTACGCAATCGCGTCAACAAGAAAAGTGCCATGCTTAATTTCCATACCCTGTCCTCTGTATCATTCTCCTCACTCAGGTAATCGTGCACAATCTCTCTCCTGGCTTCTCCACCACTGCTCTTCTCTCCATTATCCTTCTTATCATCGTCATTCTCCTTCTCATTCTTCTCATTCTCTTCGTCTGTAGACGAATCTCCTACGCGTGAGTTGTCCATCGTGTGTATGGGAGGAGGGGATCACTCATCCTAGAGTGATCTACCACCCATTGGTGTGATGTGCTATGCAACTGCTAGAAGCTTCTAACTGAAATCGCCCTAGTGCGTGGTGTAGTGCGTGTGCAGTGGTGTGTCGTGTGTGCAGGCGACGTCTCCTGGTCGTCACCTCATCCTCCCCTCCAGAAGGACGACGAAAGACGAAGATGGCCTCAGTCGACTGTACGGCCTGAGACGGAAGACGTCGTCGTTGAGAGAGCAGACTACCGTACCCTCTGGCACTATAGTCCAAGATGACGAGGGAGGCATGTGGTGAGTCACTCACTTTGCGATAGCTCTCCCCCATCTCCCAGTTACCGTAACCCCCTCTATAATCATTGAATGCTCGCTATAGAATCATCCCTCCAAGCACGCCAATTTACGCTTTCCCTCCTGAATTGACCCCCTCAATCTCATGTATTCTTTTTCAAAATACGAATATATTCAGTTACGTGATCAACTCGGACACTAAGACGACTTCCTCCCCCTCATCAACGACTAAATCCTCCCTTCCCTCTTCATCTCTTGCCGGTCCCGTCTCTCCCCCCTCTCGATCCCCCACCTACCGCAGTTCCGCCCCAGTCTCTGGTGCCCGCCTAGTTCCCATTACCGTAACCTCCCATGATGGAGCGCCCACTGTCTATTTCTAAGTTATCGCCCCGTTCTCATCTCTTGTCTTTCTGAATAGATATCTGATCAGTAGATCCATTCAATGCAGATATACCCATTGTATCTATTCCTAGTCTTTCCGATCTGCATTGGTATAGCGATTCGAGTCATTATTGCCAGAAGACCAAGCCCATCGAAGATGCTAATAACTCACTTTCTTAAACTTCCTTCATTGATACCGGTGACCAATCCATACTTATCTGTGTATGAATTCCGCCTTTCTGAGATCGTTCTATCGATTGTCGTCGATACTTACTATAAAATATGATCTCGAGAGATTATTGCAAATTGATTTTATGAGATAAAGTCGAATTATTATTCGTCAATGCACAAGACAGTTCATTATCTGTAGGAAGGTCAAAAATGGGGGTAAATCATTTCGAGATAAGCGGTGTGTTCTCTTCTCTCAGTGGAACCTACTACGGGTTTGACTACTACTTGTCTACGGGTTTGCGTTCAAGGTCTAATCTATCTTTCCTGTCGCGATATGCAATTGGCATCCTCGCATTCGAGAGAATCTTTTCTAATTTGACCTACTTCCTCATTTTCGCTACCAAACCGAGAACTGCTTCAAATCAGTCACTATGGACATTGAGAATCAGTCCGAGTCAATCAGTCTACAGTCCGAGAGAATATATGAGAGAAGATGTTTGATCTCCCCGTCACAGCAGAGTGTAGACAAGGAGGTAAAAATCGTAAATAAACGCGTAGACTTGCGGTGAGCCGTAATGTCTAGCGAGTTCGTGCCTTTTCTGCCAAATATGTGCTGATTTTGTGCAAAATTTGCGCCGTTCGCTTTTATAAGCAGTAGTCTGTGCAATTCAATGGGTTTTATTGAGGAGGGATGGCAAGTGGATGGCTGGATACTCTTCTTCCTGGCATTGGCGTTCCTGCCGTCTCTTGGTTGCCTCATCTCTCTGGTGAGTGACTGCAGTAGATCTAGAATATTCTAATAAGTGACAATCACAGGTCTTTTTCTTCCCTCTTCCTCCCTCCATTCTCATCTTCTCTCTCATTGCTTCCCCAACTTCTGCGTTCCTTCTTCTGAAGCGGATGCAAACAAGAGAGGGAAAGTTCAGAAGACAACTCCAATTGTCCAAGGTGAGGATACCACTAGGATTGATCGATCGGAGAATACAAATAGGATTGAGCGAGAGTAAGGAATTGGCATCGGAAAGATCGGAACCATTTGATATATGGGCTCAAGCAAAAAAATTAGAATGGATAGAAAGAGATATATCCCTCGAAAGCTCGGTCTAGCCCATATCGCAAATGATATTTCTTTCCGATTCGTTACTCTTAATCAATCCTAGTTGTAGATATTCTCAATTCGAACAATCTCAGTTGTATCCTCAACTCGAGCAATTAAAGTTGTCTTTTCAACTCTGTTACTAAATATCGGTCCCTTTAGTAGATGTCTGTACTATTTTCCCCCTCAGTACTATTATTAGGTTGGTTCATAAGTCTTTCCCGTTTTCAGAATTAAAGACGCCTAGCTCTTTTGATTTTGACCGACCACCTCTCGGATTTCCATAATCGGTGAAGCCTTCCATGCTCTCTTCAGCGCTCTTTATCTCAGATCTCTCCTATCGGGAATACGGGCACTGAGTAAAATATCAATAAAATTGGCTATCGTCCAGTACCAGGACGATACGAAGTCGAGCACCTTTCCCATTTAGACATAATATAGAGAACCAATATGGCTTCTCAGTTAACTTTATTTAAATCTGCAAAACTAATACTTAGCAGAGTACAACAATTTCAAAATTCAGTTTGAATTTTTTTGAGAATTTGCTTTTAGCAAGACCTGAAATTCTCGAAAATTCAGCAAGCTTGGCACAATTCCAAACTGATATCATGAAGCAAGGACATACCTCTGTATAATACTACGAAGGCAGACCGGGGCGATTTGAGACAGACAAAATCTACGGGCTCAAACTTCAAGCCCGAAATGGGACAAGACTTATGAACCAACCTGATACCTCGCAGAATCGTTACTAATTTGTATTACGAGCTGTATTTGTTCTCTCTTCGATTTAGAGTATAACTCTAGTTGATTTTATGCCTTCGATGTGTATATTTTCTCTCTGTTTTTACATGTGAAGCGCAGAAGGGCCATGAATAGCAATAAAGTGAAACAATATCGTGAAGTTAGTATCTTGAATACTATAATATCGCTCGGTATGGTTTGTTTAGGAGATACAGTACGGCTATTTCCATCGAGGCAAAACACTTAAAATCAGATCATCAACAACTTCGTGCATCGAACATTTAAACAACTAGCCCTTTTCCTGCCTGATATCGTACATGTCGCAGAAATCAGAACGCTCACGGGGCGTCACGGTACAATCTGCGGGTTTTCCGATCTTTGTCGGCACACAAAATTATGATTTGTTTTTGTGCTCATATTTTTTTCATGGCCACTTTGCCGGAATCGACCCGGATATGCCCGGTGAAATATTCCTAGAAAACGATATTGGAAACAGGTCTCTTTTATGGTGCGATTACGGTAGTTCGATCAAGAGGGCTTGCGATTGGGCTTTGAAGCATTTTCCTTTAATTTGCTCATGTTATTTGTCAGTTTTCGAAATTCAGGGCTGAAAATAATTATTAAAAAGTTAAAACAAAACGGTTGAGCCTTCCTAAGCGTAATCGATAGCTAAAGTGACAAACATTGACCGAGCTACCGTAATCGCGCCATAAAAGAGACCTGTTTTAAATATCGATTTCTAGGAATAATTGACCGGGCATATCCGGCTCGATTCCGGCAAAGTGGCCATGAAAAAAAAATATGAGCACAAAAACAAATCATAATTTTGTGTGCCGACAAAGATCGGAAAACCCGCAGATTGTACCGTGACGCCCGTGAGCGTTCTGATTTCTGCGACATGTACGATATTCGAGAATATTCCTTAAATATTAACTATAATGATGACCGGTGGGAGAAAAACAAGAATAGAAAATTGTGAATCCAAAGATTCATACATGATTTCATCAGAGCTATCTAAGTTAATTTATACTGAGACAATACCAAGATAATCTCCTTATTCAGCAAGATCAATCGCGATCTCTGGAGCTATCGCTTCTTCCTTGTATTTTTTTTCGGTAATAGAACCTTTGTGATTCATCAATGATTATTGTAATCTTCCTTTATCATTCTCTCCTCATTCTCTAATAAGCTTCCATCTTGATCTGCCATCCTCTCACATTCACTCCACTGGTTGATTCCCAATGGAGACGAGCAGAGTTGGAATTAATCGTGTATTGAGTACCGGAAGCGATCGAACCAGTCAGACTCAAAGGAAAAGTATAGTCTATGAGTGAGACGATCTTGCCAATCATTAATTGGATCAGTTACCTATCAGATCGAGAATGGATCGATAAGAATCGTAAACTGACGTCTCAACTACAGTGTGACCGACGAGTCCAGAGATGATCTGGAGAGATTCGCAGCACTTGTTCACTTCGAATGTGGAGATTGTGATGGTGATCTGGAGGGGAAGAGAGAATGACAATGAAGTGAATGTATCGGGTATAACAGAGCAATTGACAGATGGGAAATAGCATTTCATAGATCGAAGACACGAGTGTTAGAATCTTCCCTAACCTTGGAAGTGCCGGATCCTCCAAGCAGCATGTAGTCACAGCTCTCCACTCCGGGAGGATGAGGAAAAGAGGGAGAATAGATCTGGAAGTGATCATTAAAGGGATGGAATCAGAGGGACTGACGTCATCTCCAGAGGAATACTCGTTGAGACGGGGACATCCAGAAGACTGATGACGAGTGGGGATAGACGATTCTGAAAGGGTGAGTTTATTGGGAAAAGTATCAAAGGTCTATGGATGAAAAGATTGTGAGAAATCAGGGAAAAATTGTGTTCAGGGATGGACGATAATTATACTGTGGAAATGCGAACGAGAGGAATTCTACTGACTCTCTTTCTCGCACATGAAGGGAAGGTTGGAACTGCAGTCGAAGTTGACCCATTCACCTGAGAAAAGGTATCGATCATACATTCTGGAGATTTGAATTGGCAATTGAAGAATTTATCGCTGTGAAAAACATTGATCTAGTCGTCAGTGGAATTGCTCTTTCCACTAGGCTAGTGAATAACATTTTTTTGTGGAATTAGCAGGTCACCTTTTCCGTGATTTAATCGAAATGAGTGTCTCACCAGTGATGAATCCAGTCTCCATGGCTACACACTCTCCCAGATTGTGGTTCGGCATCTCTGTTATTATTATTTTTTTTTAAGTTGATAAAATAATCTAACTGGGTGCCCAACTTTCGTAGTCCGAGGAAGTTCCATCAGTCCAATTGAACGTCTCTCCACCAGCGCTCAAATACGGAATTATTCGATGAATAAATCAATTCATTGGCACAAATATGCAAAAAGATTGGGAGAGATATGAGGATATACCACTTCTCGAGCCATTGCACAACTTGGAAGGGACAAAAGGGTAACTCACTACTCTCCTCTTCTTTCTCTCGCCACATTTCTCTAACCCGTCTCGTCTAGAGTGCTCTCCTTCCTCCCCCTATATATCCCCCTTGTGTCTCTCTCCTTTCGAGTTGGTCCGGACCCCGGCGGGTTACCTCAGGAAAACACTCCCGTCGAGACTTTCCACGACTGCTCACCTTTTGCTTCTCACGAACTCTTTTTTGGACTTCAACTTACGTTTGATTGTACTTGAATCCAATGTGAATTCCATCAAGGAAATTGTAGGAGATGGCAGATCGACGGACGTAGGAATTGAACTGATAAGGGAATGATGAGAGAGAGAGAGAGACGATAGGGATAGGGACTGACGGAAGAATCGTGGATGGAGGCCAGATGAGCATTGTGAGACTGACAAACAGATTCGGCATCCTGCCATCTAAATGAAGATCTGATGGATTGTCTGAGATGAGATCCATTGCTTCATTCTATTGAAAATAGCAATGGAACTAACGTCTGGGCTTTCTTGAACAATCTGACGCAAGCCGAATGGCGAACTGCATCGTACAACTCGAACTCATCGCAAGTATCGACTGAACGAAATAGATTTCATCTGCTTGTAAACTTAATACATATTTCAAGGAAAATAGCAAAACGAAGTTATGCTTACTAGTCCGTGCGAGTTGTCTGCAGACGGCCTGAAAAGAGGAATTATATTGCGTTAAACTAATGTTTTATTTACCGTATTCGCAGAGCCAATGGCCCATTTGCCGTCGCTCTGCATTACGAATCGTGAGTCGGAAGGGAGAGAGGAACAGGAGGTAGAGGCATCTCAATTTGATGGATCAATGGATTTAAACTGTGACTGGAGTCTAGTGAATCATGGGTTACCTCTGAAGTTGGTGTAGGTCACATTCGATTCGTCTTCCCATGCGAAATTCTTGTTTGCATCACAGATTAGACCTGAATTTCCCTGATTTTCGGTATTTCCTAACAATTTTGTAAGATACTCACCAATGAAGAAGTCTCCCGATCCAGCCAAATCACGCAGTTGCTTGTTCTCCTGAAATCGATAATTGTTTTCTTCAGTTTCGATGCACCGTACCTCCTCCGAGTGGATGCTAGTCACGAACGTTCCATCATCATCACAGGCTTTCTGTGCAGTGGAGTAGGAAGAGGCTGAGACTGTTCGGAAGCAGTAGCCATCGAACCTTTATTCCATTGAATAATGATAATGTCTTTATATTCAATAAAAGATCATTGAAACAATCAGAAAATTGCAAATAAAGACAATCTACATTGAAAACTCAAACGACATCAAACACACCATGGATCGTAGTCCGGGCCACAAGCAAGGGCTGAAATAAATCTGTTTTATTTCTGAAATGTTGAACGGAACAAACCGAGAAGCGGAAGAAGCGCTAGGAGAATATGACGAGGCATCATCGACTCAAAGTGGAAGGTGCTTGACTGAGGGAGGATATGAGTGTGTCTCGCACCAAGTACTCTCTCGATTTCACATACTCTCTCGTTTACTCTGCACTGGGCGATAATACGGAGGGCAGAGATTGATGCTGATAAGGGACTGTGACATCATGCTCTTGATCCTTTGACTTCTCCAGAAAATTCCCGGTGATAGTCTAGTCTTGCAATGAAACGGCGTCAGAAAGACGGAATCGCACAAAACATGTCTAACGCAGGCTTATTTCTGTACACTGTTCATTGATAACTTATCGCGTGACGATTCTCACGTAAGCGTTTCTTGGTGACTTGTGTGTTGATAATTCTGCAATAAAGATGCATTGGTTGCTATGTTCTATACCCGAAAGTACCGGCTATCGAGAACTGACTAATATCTTCAAAAAATAATTAGATGCGAAATCCGGCTCAGAATACTCTCCTGATCATGCCTAGAGCGTACGAGCCGCCACATATTTATTTGGTGCCTGAGAATAGAAATCCTGTCCTGTAGATATAAGTTAGGCTTCTCGACTGCTAAAACAACCGTAACCGAGGACCCTGGATCTCAGAGATTTACTGGAATAACCTCCAAGGTCATTCTAATGTGGTGTTAGTTCTCCGGAAAAAAAGCACTGGAAAAAGCAATTATCTCGGTTCCTTGAAGAGCTGGCGAAAAAACGACGGGGCTTGTGGCCCCTATATAATATATATGTAGCATCAGAAATATACAATAACAAGTTAGCCGCTTTTCAACTATTCGTTCTTTCCAGATCTTCCATCACGTCGGAAAGAAGGTCCGATTCGAATCTTGGTGTTTCGAACGACAAATGACAGCCAATATCATGCAATTCAATATCACAACTACGGGTTCTCTCATTGTAATCAAGCATTTGGAATATAACGAATATAACGAAAAAAGTTTCTGATAATAGAATAATCTTCCGATATGAACGAAAACATGTCATGAGGTGGAAAAACATCTACTGAAAAGCTAGAGGGTGAGCAAAAGCCTTGTTTTTTTCAGATCGTTGGAAAAAAATCATAGATTTTGTACGCTTTATCCTTTATCAGAAGCAAATAAACTTTAAACAAAGAACAAATCGATCGTAAACATTCAGATGGAGAAGACAGACGTGTCGACTTCAGTGTTAGACCATCGACAGATAAGGAAAATCTCGTCTCTCTCAAACTTGGCTGAAATATCCTTGAATACGGCGTAGGAAGCCTGGAATTGTTAATTTTGATTGACTATTTCTACTCAAGGTATCTACTACAAGAAAAAGAGTTCAAACTGACTTTGTTGGAATTCCGATGATTCTGCTTCTTTACTGCCTGACTGCCATCACTTTGAATATTTTGAGGTGCGAGACCGAATGGCTTCCAAGTCAGATCGATTTCCCATTGAGAAGGAGGAGTGGAGATGAAGGAGGATGAAGAGGGGAGAGGAGAGATCGAAGAGTAGGAGGGAAGGGAAGAATATGAGGAAGAGGGAGAAGATGAGAAAGAAAGAGAAGTAGATAGCATAGAGGAATCACTCGAGTGGTTCTCAGAGATGTCCGATGCCATTTTTCGGATTTCCTGAGGGTATCGACATGTTATTCTCTCAAAAACAAAAATTAACTGCGAGAAACGTACTTGTTCGTACAGATCGTAGTCGTTCTCATATCTTTCTCCGACTTCTTCGTAAGAATCGTTCATTTCAGCAAGCTCTGGCTGAAAAAAATATTTCATTTAGCATGGATAATATTGAAATTGTTGATTGCAACTTCTCAAACGATGAAAACATACTCTGATAATGAATGCAATAATATCAAGGAGAGAACGAAGTCGAGAAAGCTCGCGAATAACTATTTGAAGTTTCTGTAAAAATGTTGTCATTATTCGCATTCCATTTTCAAAAACGAATCAATTGCTCATATTATAGGCGTAACACAAAATGTTATTTTAACTAACATCGCGATAGACAGCTTGGATCTCTGCCTCGATGTAGCGAATGACAGCATTGAGGTATCCAAGAGTGAGAAAGTGAGATCTACGTTCGAATGATTGAGATGATTCTCCATTGATGGTATCGGGAAGGACGGGGTGGAAGGGACAACGACTGGAATGAAGAGAGTATGAATGCATGAAATCATTTCCATAATAGTCAATTGATCTCTTATGATTGAGCTAAACGATGAGATAACTGACATGTTCATGTACTTGTTCACTTCTGGGATCAAGTTGGTTCGAAGGCTAAGCAACAGAACTCCAATGTGATCACGACTGATCGACCACTCGGGAAGATCCAGCTGTTCCTCACTGAAAATATCCATTATTTTCGTCTCGTGGCCATGAATCATGAAATAGAGAAACGTGTAGAGATTGAACAGGCAAGGTGTTTCTAATGTCCTAATTGAGAGATGAACCTCTGAAGACGAATTTGGAAACATAATCACTCGTTTAAACAGTTACTATTTAGACGCCTTTCTTAGTACAGAATCGACTATGTTTTCGAAATTTAGGGAAAGAGTATAACAATAACTAACTTGAGAAGGGTCTCCCAGAAGTCACCGTAGTTCCATCTACCATCGACCGAGGAAGGAGTGCAGTCCAGCATTGTTAAGATTAATTGAATGAATGATCAGCACTGGATCACAGATCTCTTATATAGCAAGATAGAAGTGGAAGGACCCGATTAGAACGGATGTCATGATCGGTAGTGGGCTTCCGTTCTCATTGCGTCGCTTTTAGAGACTGTGGAAATGGAGGAGAGACGAGACTGTTAGAGAAGATTAAGTATAGCAGACTGGAAGACCATTGTAAAAGATGCAATAATATTTAGAAGTGAAATAAATATCACGCCTTACACCTAATATTTGACTGATCCTATGAGTCACTTGGGACTCCCCACGTTCACCCCGGTTTTCGATGACCCATTGGTTGATCTCCCTTGACCCCGAGTTAGAGGACCGGTATATCAAAGATGTCTCCAGGAGGTCACGTCGAAAGTCGACTTTGAGGCGCCGATTTCAATATTTATCTCGGTTGTCGAGCATGGTATTGATGAATGATTAACATACGAAATATTGGTATTGACAAGATCTTTATGAATAAATTATATTTGATCGATATTTCCCATATTTGTGTTCTCTGTCACACGTCTCAATTCACAGAAGCGGGACCAAAGAATAGTTGGTATGGTTAGATCAGGCTCGCTTCACCCCATCGTTTCTATCCTTCAAATTGGTCTCTGAAAATAGAACCACGCAAGCATCGAACGCATATCACATCAATCAGATCAATATATAAAAACTGAGAGATATGTTGACGAGATCTTGACAATTTGGCGTCTCTAGTTTGATCTGGAGAGCACGGCATTCAAGAGTGGGAAGGCGAGAGAAAGATAGCAGAGAGAAAGAGAGAAATTGGCAATTTGCCAGCCTCATAAGCATGCACATAAAGTTAAGCAGAGCGAACATTGGAAGAAGAGAAGAATCGGAGATAAAGGGAGGTAATGGAATGCAGAACCAATGGAAATTTCTATATGCGAATATTTTTCTAATATTTTCGATCGACTCATCAAGACGATTTTCTAATCAAGACATTTCTAGCACAATCGTACGGATAATCCCCCACTTCCAAGTTATTCATCATTGTGTATCTAATCGGTGTGTGTAGAAACTATTACCATTTAACGAAACAATTCGTTTACTTATGTGGTGCAATAACAAGAGTAACAACAACAACGGATTAACTGTAACGGAAATATTTTCGAACTTCTAAGAGATTTCGATGAGAGAGGGAAATCAGCAATGGAACTTCAACGGATTATCAATGTAATGAGGATGAATTTGATAATAAACAACGATCGGGTCAGTAACTGATAAAGATCGAAATTTATTAGTAGACAAGTGGGTTTTACTTACGATTAGAGGCAGTTACAATAAGTAATTAGAACGATATAATGGTATCTCACGAATCAAGCCTCTTCCATCTCATTCTCGTCATCAAGGGAGGGCGAGGGCCCGAACGATTTCACCACCTAGGCAGCAATGGTTTCCATTAGTCTTCCTGATTGAGCTCATATACCGTAACTATTCCATTGTATTGTCACCACCGTAATCGAAACTACAGTACTCATATATGACAACCGTAATCCTCCCTACCGTACCTTGACTACATGCTTAGTGAGATCGACCGAACGTGCGATGAAGTGAGGAGGAGCAGGAGAGGAAGAGGCTGAATAGAAATAAGCAATTGGAATGAGATCGTTCATTGAATAAACCATCCTTTTTCCTACTGAAATAAACAAAAGTTATTTCAATGAAGTAAATACAACTGTAATGTGGAATCGTTCTCGTTGTGATAGTTCTAATTCTCGTTTCCTCCATCAAATAATCAATTCCCCACCTGCACACAACAAATCTTTGCTTCTCTGCTCCACCTTGATGTCCATCTCCTTCATCCGAGCATCGATCTCTGCAAATTAGTCGTGGTGTGGTGCGGAATGCGTGGGAGCCCTTTGCGAAACCTCGCCTAATCAATGTTGGACATACCCTGCCAGGTGAGGATATTGATCTCATCCAGCTCACGACGCTCCGCCGATGAAGCGACAGCCGTAGTCTGGGATGGAAAGAGGAAAGTGAGAGAACCATTTGATACCAGTTGATACCATCGCTATCTACAGCAAAGTTTTCCCGATTCTAGCTACCGTAGCCTTCACTATCATGAGCCATTCATACTGTTTTGCCCTTCTATGAAAATTCCGATATCGCACACAAGTTATTGATACAATTTATCCACGACCTACCGTACCTCCCTCCTCTCTACCGTACCTTCCAGTATACACTTTTCTGCTTCTCCAGATTCTTCTCTGCTGCTTCCTTGCGTGCGTTGGCCAGCTCGATTTTATGCGCGAGGTCGCACTTGATTCGGCAGAGTCTGGAGAAGAACAAAGATCAAACTACAAACTCCAGTTATCAAAGATCAACTCAAAATCAATCACACTACGAATTCTCAGACCATACCTCAAGCGACAGAGATTCATGTATTTCTCCCTCCTCTAAGCTACTTCACCGGTGTCCCATCTGGTCTTTCATAGTCTCGGACGCATATATATCATAATAATCGATAAATGCCTCGTACCTCGCAGCTCTGTTCATCTCCCTCGCCATCTCTGCATCTGATGCAGGCTTCTTCACTTCGTGTCCATTCCCATCTTTAGCGTCCTGAATGGAAAGAGTAAGGACGAGAGTTGTAGTCATGGATATTCCAAACAACTCAATAAATGACTCTTTTTCGGCTTATATTACAGATTTCGAGAAGAAAGAATATTGGTAAACGGGAATAGTAGAGAAATATAATATGCTGGGATGATAATAGGGGAAATACAAGCTGCCGAATCCCATTTGAAAGTAGCATCTGCGCCTGGAAACAGTACTCCAGGCGCTGTCTAGTTACATTATTATCGTAGTTAGATCATACCTTGACTACGGTGGTGTTTCCATCGACCGATGATCCCTCAGTGGGAAACATGACAGATCTGTCCATCTCCTCCCAATCATCTTCACTCTTAACTTCGATTGCCTTCGACTCTCTAGCGTCCTGAGGAGAGAAAAAACGTTACAACAGCAGTCAAAAAGCAAACGCAAGCCTCACTCTATAATATATACAGTTTTAACGAAGGTAGGCTCAAATGTGAGAGTTAAAGATGATATAGTATATCGAGCTAGGGCATAAGACACAATATGCAGAACTAAAATATACCAGGAACCATATCACATCTGCAGTACCGTATCACTCCTTTTTCTACCGTACCTCTCCATGCTCCTCCACTACCGTATCCTCGTCGATCACTGATAGAGGCTGCTCATTGGTCGACATCATGTCCTCATCATAGTACTGCGAAGGAAAAAGTAATCGATAAATGGATAAGTTTGGCGCTCCATCGTACCTTGACTGAGGGGGCATTTCCTGTGATCGCTGTAGGAGACATCGCAGATCTATCCATCTCCCCCTTCATCGCTGCATCATCTTCACTCTTCACTTCGAGTGCCTTAGACTCACTCGCATCCTGAAAAGCCTGAATAGCTGCTGTATGCCGTACCACAGATCTCACCTCTAGGCTATACAGTACCCCATTCTACCGTACCTCTTCTTTCTCCTCCACTACCGTATCCTCGCCGGTCACTTCTTGCACCTCTTTATTGATCTCCATCGTGTCATCATCATCGTGCTGCGATGGAGAGAAAATGGATAAATCAATACGTTTCTCTTTCCATAATACCTTGACTACGGTGGTGTTTCCATCGACAGATGATCCCTCAGTGGGAGACATGGCAGATCTGTCCATCTCCCCCCCAATCGATGCATCATCTTCACTCTTCACTTCGAATGCTGTCGACTCTCTCGCTTCCTACAAAGAAAGGACAGCTACCGTATCACCCTTGAAAACTAAAGTACTATCCACTAGGCTATAAACCAACGCACACATACCCATTCTACCGTACCCCTTTCTGCTCTCTCACTACCTTTACCTCTTCAATCACTGCACGCAGCTGCTCATTAATCGCTTTCATTGTCCCATCATCGAGCTGCAAAAAATAGATAAATGAATAAGTTATGGATGAATTGGATGATACCTTGACTTGGATGGGATCTCCTTCGATCGATGGTTTCTCGGTAGGAGACACGACAACTAGCATTCTAGGCCTCTTCGCGGGTGTCGAAGCTGAGAAGAATAATTAAAAAATAATTGATAAATTCAATCTGCGAGTGCAAGAGAGACCACTGTGAGGTATACATTGTTGGTCTGGTATTAAGCTCTTATTAAGAATAATAACGAACTACTATATAAAAACATTTCCACCTCCGTGAAAATATTCATGAAATCCGCTGCGATACCATCTAAATTGTCAACTCACCGTGTACCGTATCTTCCTCCTCCTTCTTCTTCTCATTCTCCTCATCCATCTCCATCTCATCCCCTTCCATCTTCTTAGGAGACTCTGACTTCATTCGTCTCTTCATGGGTGTTGCCGCTGAATTATAACGAGACCTTTCCATAATATTCTGTCTTCGAGAAATAATCAGGAAGAATTTTGAGTGGATGAGAAGGTCTAATCCGTCGCTGATCTGGTATTCAACAACAGCAAAGTATTACTGCGGACCAACTACCATTCAAAGCCACCGACTCAAATTTAAGATTGAAGAATATCATTCGAACAAGCTCAAAATAGCTAACTAACCAAGCACCATATCCTCCTCCTTTTCTTCCTCTTTCTCCTCCGTTTCTTCATCTTTCTCCTCCGTTTCTTCATATTTCTCCTCCGTTTCTTCATCTTTCTCCTCCGTTTCTTCATATTTCTCCTCCATTTCTTCCTTTTTCTCCTCCGTTTCTTCATCTTTCTCCTCATTTTCTTCCTTTTTCTCCTCCATTTCTTCCTCTTTCTCTTCCGTTTCTTCATCATTCTCCTCATTTTCTTCCTTTTTCTCCTCCGTTTCTTCATCGTTCTCCTCATTTTCTTCCTCTTTCTCTTCAGTTTCTTCCTCTTTCTCCTCTTCCTTCTCCTTCTTTCTTTCTTCATCCATCTCCATCTCATCGCTCGTTGTCTTTTTGGGAGACGCAGAATCAGCCACTATAACATTTTATTTTAAATTACACAAATTTACCGCGTGAAAACGTAACAAAAACTAGCTCTTATCACTCGATTATAATCAATGAATCGTCGTCCCTCACCGATGGGAGTCTCATCCACTTCCTTTGCCTCTTCCTCCTCTTCCTTCTCCATATGCGATTCCACGAGCTCGTGCAGCTGAAATAATAAAGTAAATGAATTTTCGTCATTAAGTAATTAAATTAAGGAGTTGATCTACCTTCACGTGCTCATTCAGCTGGAACGGGTATGGAGCAGAGTAGGTGCACTTGGTGCATCTGAATAGGGGCAATATTGAGGAAGAGAGAGAGAGAAAGTGAGACCATTGCGAGGTATACATTTGGCTACATCGGTATGAAAAGCAGCCGCTACGAAGGTTTGCTATGAACTATTCCAATTTAATTAATTCGATCACGATAGAATATCGACTGATTCTCTCTTCGAAACCGAGTATGTCGTTCAAAAAAGCAGCATACACAATGGGAAAATGGGGAAAGAAGAGGTTGCTAGACTTGGATCGTCGAGACAGCGCATATCAATTATTCTTCCACTTCACTCTGGTTGACGCACTAATTTGCTGTGAGAATCTACGGCAATGGTCGGCAAGTGCACTCGATTCACGCGGTAAATAGCGCATAAATCCCAGTTCCATCGCAAATTGCGCCAGATATCAGAAAAAGATATAATGGAAACGAAGTGGCTCACTTGAATTTCTTCGGTGGGTCCGAATGACACGACTTTACATGAGTGGGGATCTTCCCTCTGCCCTTCGAACGATACGGACATTCAGCAATAGGACAGGAGAAAGCATATTCGCCCCTGCAGAAGGGACATGTTACTGTTGCTAGTAATAACATAAATATGACTGGCGAAAGACGAGGCTGGCGGATGTTAAATAAGCACTTTGTGACATGAGATAAGTACACCAACTACGAAGCTCAAGCTAATTATTTAACGAAAACCCTTTTCGGTCACAGGTCACAGAACTCTAAACAGTGTTAAGTTAACACTCACAGATATTTCTCCGCCGATCTGGGAGTATTCATATTGGATCCGGATTTGGGCGTTTTCGACATCGCGGACATTGAAGTCCACCTGCATAATACAGAATGTGATGGCATGGAAATCTCAAAAATAAAGGTTAATAAAGCACGAATAGATATACAACACGATCAAATTCGAGCTACTGTGGTGTGTGTCCTCAACTTGGAACCAAAGCACCCCAAGTACTTATTAATAACTAGCAACTTGCGCCATACTTACTCCGATTTTGACTCAATAAAGTTAAGATTTGAGATCAATTTGCTAGGGTCTTGCCAATTTTTGCAATCTGAGGCAATAATACCGCAATTTACTAGATATTTTACTTGATTTCGTACAAACGCGCAATTTGCGGGGAGTAACGCGGCAAATGCACTCGATCCTTGCGGCAAGCTTGCGCGACAAACCCTGTGAAGGTCCTTGCTGCAAACTTGCCCGATATTTGCGGCAAACTTGCGCGAAAAAAACTCAGTGAAAGCATTAACGTCGCAACGAAACAACAAACAAATTGAATGAAACAACAAACGACTTAGACAACAACAACAACAACAACAAACAACAACTAGGCTACAGTAAGAATTTTGTACATATTTTTGCATTGTTCATCAACAAATAAGTTTTAGAACAATTATTTTTGCAAAAACTATTTATAAGTAGTATAACTGTAAACTTCATTATCTGTCCTAATGAACGCATTGTGTCAAGCTGTTTGAGATTATCTTATTCGATGGCAGCTGATTTGTACCAATTAATCTACCGTACTCGCGCACTATCAATCCCATCTGGATCACGTGATGGCATGCCAAGAATCCTTGTCTTACACAACGTTGATTTCGCATATTTGATCAATAAATCAAAATAATTTTATATTGTGCCCAATATGAGCAAAAGAGTCACCGGTGTAATTGTAAGATGTGAACAACTAAGAGGGAACGAACCAGCAATGGGATATTGAACAGATAATCAGAAATAATGTGAATTCGAAAATAAACTATGATCTATTGTGACAAAAATCAGTGCTTACAAGTAAAAATGCGAGTGTTACCCGATTGAGTTATTCAAACGAATCACAGCAAACGAATCATACAAGTCAAACTAGTAGATCAACGAAAAGGCAAGAAATATTGATTAGAACATAGGTGAGGATACCTATATAAACAACAAACAAATGGATTCTAGGTGCATTCCTTTCCATTGAGATAGAATACTTCGTCCCCCTCCTCTTCCTCCTCCATTATCGTCTCTTCACCACCTAAATCATTTGTATTTTGTCTTCTCAACCCCATGAGTCCTCTCATCCAGACATCATCACTCTTTCCACAATTATCTTTATACCTGAGGATAGGGTCCATCTGACTAATGCTGCTTCACGAGAGATCTTCCTGATTCGATCTATCGATCTTTTCTGAAGACTTCCCTTCGAGTCGAATACTGCAAATTTCAGTTCAATCAAATGAATTTCAGAGTAGAGTAATCCTATTCACTATTACACTGGTTTCTTTCGTTTCAGAAACGTCGTCATCACACTTCAAACCATGCACGCACACACCACACCACATCAGTCACACAGTCAACGACCTACTATCCCCTCGTTCCTTCTCCTCGTCCTCATCGTCTGAGAATGGTTCGGGGAGGTCATTCAGAAGGACTTCGTCGATCTGGAATGGATGGGAATGGATTCGATGGAATAATGAATTCGTCGGATTCACTTCATTGTAATAGTAGGTAGATCAATGGACACAACCTACATACCATAGACATCTTCGCAGCACGCTGATCGATCTTTCCCCACTCAGCGGGTTCTCCTGAACATGGGCATAATTTATGAGAAGTTCTATAGAATGCTATTTTCACCTGATCCAAAGACGAGGAAGAAAATGCCAGAGACGACTTGAAGAACTGCGCCAATGAAGAATACGATGAGCCATTTATGAGGCCAACCCTGAGGAATCAGAAGAGATTGGAGGAATGGATCAATATCTTGGGCTGGATTGAATCAGTCCAATAAATCTAATTAGAGAAGGGGATGGATACCTGATAAGTGATTGCGGCTACGGTATTGGTGGAAATGATACTGGCCAGTTGACCGAATCCCATCGACATCGAGGAGAGAGTTCCTGCATTTATACATTCAAGTTTCCAGAGACAAATCATCTTTGCTTCTCTATGATGCCACAAGTTACTACTGTATCTGAGCCTCTAGTCATACTGATCGAATATCAAATGGACTGACCAGTGTACGAAGGAGCGATAGAAATGAGAGAAGTGAAGAAACCACAGATTCCACCAGAGAAGAAAATACCT
The DNA here is from genome assembly GCA_036245825.1 of Pristionchus entomophagus. Classification (NCBI taxonomy): domain Eukaryota; kingdom Metazoa; phylum Nematoda; class Chromadorea; order Rhabditida; family Neodiplogasteridae; genus Pristionchus; species Pristionchus entomophagus. The sequence continues at coordinate 11,492,188 of BTSX01000006.1, read as the reverse complement.
GAATTAACCCCTGTCAACACAGGTTCAGAGACAGTTTTATTCAGTCCACAGGGTCAGGATCTGTTCAAGGATTCTCGTTTTTGACAACTGAGAATAAACGAAACCGACCATATAGGAACATGAATACAGCAGCCAGCCAGGGTTGATGACAAGAGGGGAAGAGGGCGAGACAAACGAGAACGATCGCAGTACCGAAGGCAGCTGAAGAGAATCCATCAGATAGACTGTCTGCTCTTTTTCGGATTCTGGCCCAGACAAGGTCGAGTCCTATTCAATCCCTTTCATTGCTATTGCACAGCCGCAATCTGTGCCAGAAACCAAAATTTGGCCTTGTCTATTGGTCCCTCTTGACCTACCAGTTCCCTGGAACAGCTTGACCACGTGGGTTGGAGTCATCTTTCCAGAGGATTTGAGATGATCAGCACTAGTGGCGAGAATATTCTGAATGATTCATTCATCAAATTTAACATGGAGACAAAGAGTCCATTGCAAATCATCAGATTATTTCGAAAAAAGATTCTCTAATATCTCTACTGTTAAGATCAAAGCCGATATTGAGTATGGTGGGAGAAAATAGAAACGAACTTTCATAATGAGTTGAGTGAGGAAGGGAACGACGGTGTAGAGACCATTCATCGAGAGAGGCAAGAAAAGCTCCTCCTGGATTACGTTGTTTGAATTTACCATTCAAGATCTATCCAGCATCATTTTCAGATCTAAATTCTGAGTCACTCACCTTGAAGTAGAGCGGAAGGAAGTTCTGATTGATTGAAACCATGAATGAGAAGGTGAAATTGCACAGGAGACAAGCGTGGACCTCACGAGATCGGAGGATCTTCGACCAGGGGATTGATGTACCTTTCTACAATCATCACTTAAATATACCGAATTTGGAGCATGAATCAATCTAGCTATCCCGTACCGTATTCCTCTTGGCGACTCTTCCTTCTAGATATTCCTTCTCCTCCGATCGAATCCATCGATTCTCACTTGGATGATCTGAGACTGCACAAGTCCACGTCACGAACCAAACGAGACCTATCAGACCTGCGATTGGAGAGATTATTTGGGGATCTGATACTGAATCTGGAAGAAAAAATGCCTTTCCACAGTATTAAGCCGGCCATTCCTCACATGCAAGAACAAAATGAGCGGTTGGCCCCGCCCCCCCCCCTCGTTCAAAAAAGTGAGAAATGAGGCGGATTCGAATTTTAGTCCCGTGCAGAAGGAAATGTACGGTAGAGTTGAGCAACCATCGTCACCAATGCCTTAGTGTACCTGCTGAAACTCATTCAATTCATAGTCGAAAACTGACGCTCAAATGTCAAATCACTTGAGTTTCAAGAGATATTCTTCTACCAGGAAGAAGGAATCAAAACAGAGCGAGCACTAATTCTGCAGAAAGTGTTGCATGGGTCTTAATACTGTGCCTTACTCAGCAGATTCCACAATGAATCACAGTAAAGGCAAACTAATGTTTTTTTTGCGTCTACGCTCGAAACGAAGAGCTGACTTTCTATTTTATCTTTCGCTGAAGAATGATATTAAAAACGAATCCAAACCGTACCGAACATGTAGAAAATGACGGGCCATCCTCCCAGGAAGGGAACTTTACACAGCCAAGCACCGATCAGACCAGAGGAACCAGCTGCGATCTGAATCATTCACACTTTTGAACTGATTTCACACGCACATTTGCTTTTTTATTGCGAAATCGTGTATGACGAGAACTAGGAATGAGTTCCATGAAGGACAAAACGAGCTATCGTGAGAATTCCCAACTTCTGAGAATTTTTTCTTCTCTACACTATTAGTGCTAATGGATGGACAATAACTTGATAGAGTGGGAACCTACTTGATTCCCTGACGTATAGAGGGCTGCCATGGCAGATTTCTCATTGGGAGGAAACCATCGTCCGCCGAGGGAATTAGCACAGGGAATCACGAATCCCTCAAGGGAATAACACTGGATTATTAGCTTCTGATCTTCTGAACGGGCTTCTCCCGACTATTTATCACGTAGGAACTAGTGCTGCCTGGGCAAATAGAACTTTCCCCAATCTGCACTTTCGTAGATCAGAGAGCATGCAGAATGGAGAGAGAGAGCTATTATTCGATTGGGAAAGACTACAGTAATCCTCACCTCGCACATCCCCAGTAGTACTCTACTCCCATAGAAGACCCAGTAGTTGAACTGAGCCAGAGTGGGAGCAGCGAGAGTGAGAAGAATGAGGATGGAGATGGCAACTGAAGAGAGAGAGAGAAGGGATTGCATCATGACTACTCCATTCACTCACTCATCAATATCCTCTTGGGGCCGAACTTATCAGCCATAGTGCCAGACACGAGCATCGTCACTAAAGAGCCGTAGTAATTGGCAGAGAAGAGCATCGTCTGACGACCGGGAGGCCACATCAAATGACCCTTCAAGAACAATTTGATGGTTATGGCATCTTTGAGTCTACATCTGCTTCAATAAACCACTGCTAAATTTGCTGATATCTCTGTATCTTGGCTTTGCCTATTGCACTTTTGTTGTTCGTTCTTTGTGTGAAACCGGGTATGATATCCCTGCACTATCGAGAGAAGTCCACAGATATATTTCAGTGGTTTCATCCATCTCTGTGTGTCTTCTCTCTCTCAACTCACATTATATCCCACAGCGGCCGTTGTGTTCTCATCGATATGGGCGGGGCATCCATCCACCACCCCTGCACGAGCTGCTGATTCCACCTGATTGTTATTATTATTTACATTTCATTTAAATCGCGCTATTTCGTTATACCCTGTTACAAAGGGTATCTCAGACCCGATCATTCTACGAAAAATCGCATAATTTTATACCCGAAATCTTCTATTTTTCTTCATAAAACTCGTGACATTTTCCTCACTTCTCTGAGTTGTGCTCTAAATAGATTGAACGTCTCATCGCCGAGTAAATAATGAATCATTTGTGCAATACCTCTTCCTCCGATGGAAGATCAACGAATTCTTCCTTGGCGAAAGCCGTCGAATTGACCATGCACACTATGCCCATGCCTCAAATGAGATTGCATCATCCATTAGAAACATGGAAATGTTCATTTTTCATCATAATACGTGGAAAACAGCTCGAAGATTATCATTTCTTAATTTATCCTAAAGATTCTGATGATTAATAGATAAATGAATAAAGAATGAACAAACTGAGTGAGGATCGCATGCTGACAGCCGAGTAGAGGGCGAATCCAATACAGAGAGCTATCTGGAACGAATTGCATCAGCCCTACTCAATCTCCCCTCCCCTTTCCCCCCCCCCCCCTCCCCATCCCTCCTCTCTCCTCACCTTCAGTCGCATGGATCGCCACGACCAAAGGGGCGGCGTCCACTGCATGGCTGCAGCTGCTGCAGATTCCTGAGACTGATGGGATTGAGGAGAGATTAGTCCCCCTTATGAGACACGTCGAGTGACGAAATAGACTACGATTCTGACGCATGAGTGGGAGAGAATAGAAACAAAAAGAATGTGCAAGAATGTAGGAGATGTGTGGCGTATGAGTGATGATGAGATAGCAGAAGGTAGAAGGAAGAGGGGGGGGGGAGGGGGATGGAACGATCAGTGAAACGGGAGAAGGAGAGAAGAGATATCCAGGGGACGAAGAAGCAATAACACCCCCTCCCCCTCCCTCGCCCTCCCTCTCTCTCTTTTTCTCTCTTTCTCTCCTGACAACCCTGGAAAACGTGTGGAAGGAGAGAGAGAGAGAGAGAGAGAAGACATCTGGAAGTGAAAGAAAGAGAACGGCATCACTTCACATTGCATCATTGGCCAGAAGGAGACGAAGCTCTGCTTTGCCCCACTCATGATGAAATGAGTGAAGTTGCATCAGAAGGAGGAAGGGAGAAGGAATCTTTGAGAGACGAGAAGAAGGGAGGAGGGGGGGGGGAGGGAACGAGGCCTGCGCTTAGAACGTGAATTTCCCGTGAGTGACTGCATGGAGAATAGACTGACGAGAATGTAAATGAAAGGGGGGGGGATAATGGAGTGGGAGATGAAACCCTCTCTGCTTATATTTCGTAGCATATACGAACTTCTGTTTTGATTAGATAAGAGAGATTAGCGAAGACAAGCGAGAAGAGGGCCACTTTGTGGTGGAGAGAGACTGGAATGTGAGGGAAAGGAGACCGAGTCTGTTGACTTTAACCCCAGTACTAACTGATTCCAGATAGAGATTGACCAGAAGCATTGAAGCAGTGTGAATCAATGGTGAGCTGTGTTTGAATGAAGAGAAGAAGCCATGAGAGAGAGAGAGAGAGAGAGAGAGAGAGAGAGAGAGAGAGAGAGAGAGAGAGAGAGAGAGAGAGAGAGAGAGAGAGAGAGAGAGAGAGAGAGAGAGAGAGAAGGGAGTCTAGAGAAAGAGAGAAGAGAGAGACAAAGAGAAGGAGAGAAGGAGGAAGAGGGGGAAGGGACACTCAGATGTTGTGGATCTGTCTTCTATGTAGTGCGAAGAATCAGTGATTCAAGTAAACAATGACTTATGATGGAATGAGAAGGGAAGGGAGAAGACCGATAGATGAAAAGGAGAAGAGATGGAATGAATGAAGGCAAAGGAGGTTGTCTAGGGGATAGAGGGAATGCGTTCTCGTCCACAGATGGAAAGTGCGCATGAAGGAGAGAAGAAGGAGATAAAGCGAAGATCACGAGAGTGTCAATTAAATGGATGGGAATGGATCGATTATCAGTCTTCTCTATTGTCCCCTTCTTATCTGAAAGCGTCTCTGGTCTCTCCTAGGGGGATTACTGACTGCTTTTGACGTCACTGATAGCTCATTCTCTCATTGCAGAGAAGAGGTCGAAGTGCTTTTCGGAGAATTGAGAGGAAGGGAGGAAGGAAGAATGGATGCAGTCTCTGTAGAGAAGTGAACTACGAAATTATTAATCGGATATAAATAGAGCGTCATCGATGTTGACAGCACGTGCTAATGCTTGATCAGCATAAACAAAAACATTTTTTTTTGAGATAACATGAAATGTTCTGACTCATCACCGTGAATTTTCTGCAGCATTTTAACGTAAATCCCAAACATTCTCGAACAAGAATATTTAATGTGTCGTTTTCGTTGCGGAGAAGACTCTGCGGTACAGTATTTAAAAAATAAAATAAAAATAAAATAGACTGCTGATCTGTTCGGGGTGATTTGGAAGTACGATAGGCACAAATAATGTTGATCCGAACATAATTATTCTCTGAGCCACAGTTATATCGATGAGTAAACTAGGAAAGGTCATGTAATTCGTAGACGAGCAGACAAGTGAGCATTGAGTCAGCCAGTGGACGAATTCGAGTTATTTCCGCATGCATCGATGGAGCTCCCCTTCCCCCTCCCCCTCTCCCACCCTCTCCAAGTTTCTACGCTGTTTCTACTCCAAATCAACATCGTACCTTCGTTCTTTTCATTCACACGATTTCTCGCTCGAAATTGTACTTTCTGCACTTGCCGATATTAAAAAGGAAATTACAATAACAACTAGATATAAATCGAATGTCTGTCTGACGCATATGAATAGAGAAAGAAACCAATAACTCTGTGTATAAATAGCGAGCTTGTTTTGGCGTAGTGGCTGATTGTAATGAGAGAAGTTTTCTACCTTCAGTTTCCGATTCTGTTCTCCTATTCGCTCTCTCTTCCTGTTCTCATCATTCCGATCTGCTTTGTTTTCCCAACCATTCTCATCAATCTCCATTTCAATCTCTCGTTCTTCCAACACCTCCTTACTTAATTCTCTCGTTTCTCCAGTTGTTCCGCTGCTTCACGTTTTTTTTGCTTGAAGATTCTGACATTTTATAAATCTCCAAACGACTTTTCTCCACATGTTGGCCACATTTCGTCGTGATGCCTCCGTATTCTCTTCTCTTCCAGTTTACGAATGGATCACTTGACTCTTCCCATTTTCTTCCTCTTAATTCATCATTAGATGCCCACCGATCAAACTCCGAACATTCGCTGCCCAACTGTTCTTTGCTATTTTCTCAAGCGATCAGAGACGAACTACATTCTTTCCTAACGAAGGAATCGCTAGATCGTCTTCAACTTCCCTTTTATTCTCCCCTTGCACTTCCTCTTTTGTTGTTGCTACTTCTTTTTTTTCATCATTCATGGAGACAAGATAACACTGAAGAAGCAGATAAACAAGATAACCCATTTCCAGACCATTGGGCTTACCTAGACCAGACACTAAATAAGCGGGGCGGGTCTCTCAGTCATTAGTTGTCCTCTCCGCCGTTAATACACTGTTCTTGTTCGAATAACATCGTAGAATTAAATGTTTACAGTCTGTCGTCCAGATTGGGATACATTCTATCCATTTCGAGAGAATCGTCATGTCTTCACATCATCTTTCCTCTTTTGGTGTGCTTTTCACTAGTCTGATTGACTCTTCTCCTCTTCTTCTTCGAATCGTTCAATCCCTAGGGAGATTCATTCAGTTCAGTCCCTTTTCTCCCTCATTTTCACTCACTAATAACCTACGTGATTAGCTGACTAATTGCACGCTAAAAACCATAATTCGATTGTCTCTCATCTTTTCTAGTCTTCAACCCCTACCCCTTCCCCTCCCTCTCCCCTTCCCCCCCCCCCCTCCCCTCCTCACTCCATCATAACGCCGCGTCGGTTCAAGATTGATAGCTTCTAGTCGTAGATCTGCTCCTTTCTTCCCTCCCATTTCAGGGTGGGCGAGAGATAGAGAGGAAGGGAGAGAGCGAGTAGGCGGTGCTTCTCACTCATTGTGATAGATGCCGCGGTTCATTCTGGGGTCAGACGAGACTCCGTTCCAAAATATGTCCGATAACACACTCTACTCCCCTTCTCAACCTGTTTTGATCTACTTTTTCGATCGAAAATAGTCCATAATAAGTCAAATAAGTCAGTAACATTCGTTCGAGTTCGTTATTCAATTATCCATCTACTCTCTTTGACTCTCTCTATTGGTTACCCTGACATCGACTCGGTAGAGAAATTGCGACACAACGCTCCCTAGTTCTTTCTCCTGACCATTGCGACATATAATAATCGCAGATTTCATCAGTAGCTCTGCATAATTCAGTCTCTTCTTTCACTTTTCCGTTCCAATCATTCCCTCCTTCCTTCTTCCCCCAATGAGTATACATCAGTACATCAGGTATGCAGTGTATTTTGGGTCTGCCCATCCATATCCACACCCCCCCCCCCTTCCCCCTTCTCCCCCTAGCAAGACTCTTCCATTCCCTCTTGGTGTCTATCCACTTCCATCTCCATCGACTTCTCTCAACTCAATGATCTGTGCGAATTTATTCTTGTCCCTGATGTTTTTTGGGTTTCGATTTCGAACATGGCGCGAGGTTGAATTACTACCTCTTCCCCCCCCCCCCCCTCCTTCCCCTCTCCTCCTTCCTTCTCCTCCCTCACTAACTTACTTCGTAACCCGATATTATCAACAAAATAGATTCGAATGCACCTGGTCTCTCTCTATCCCGTCCCATATCCTTATTTCCCTAGTGTGAGTTGTTCTAAGAGCTGCGAACTAGCTAATCTACGCTCTCATTTCTCAGTATCCTACTAAAACTCATGCAACGCCCGTAAAATTTTCTCATTTCTCGGACCATCCACCCTCATTTGTTCGCTCGTTTCCGAGAAACCCCGAGTTTGTTCAATAACTCAAGAGTGTTTTGCAGGCACGTTGTATTTCGTGGTTGGGTTTCCACTAATTGTAAGGAAAAGGTGGATTCACGAGTGTCAAATTGAATCAGTCCCGTATCTCCCCCCCCCCCCGTCCCCTCCTCCCCCCTCCTCCCTTCCCCCCTTTCCCCCTTCAGTAACTGTTCACGTATTTACTGTAGTCAGTCACGAAGCGTGAGATCCCTTAGTTGACCATGCTCATTCCCCCTCATCCCACCTAGCAACGACTCCTCCATTATAAGAAGTACCACCCTTCTCGAGTCCTTCTTCCATCCATCATTTCCTGTTTGAGATTATCTCCATTTTTCTCTTGTTCGTCTCTTCCCTCCACTGCTCTACTCTCTCTCTAGTCCTTCCAAAGTCATCCCCCCATAATTCGAGACTGAATCACTCGCCAATGTTTCCTTGGGTCATTCTGTCTACGTGAAAAGGTGCAAGAGTGGGAACAATACTCGATTGTTCTCGATGAACTCCAAATAGACTAAAGACTCTTTCCTTCCATTATCGCTAATGAAGGCCAAGCGCCAATTATCTCGTTTGGCGCTAAAGTTTCTCCATTTACAATTATTCACACTGCTCGCATCAAATGTCTTCTCTCTTCTTTGTTTCTGTCTCCTCCATTCCTTCCCCCATCGACTTCCGCCATAATCGAGCCTTGTTTCGTCTCCACTTATCAGCAGCCATTCCAGTGCATTCTCCGGCTCCGGCTCTGCCTCTCAGTTCTCCGGTTCTGGCCATGGGATGCACTACCAGCAGTGAGAATGCGCCTGAAGAGGAGGCGTCACTCACAACTGACTATATCTCGGCACGACTCGGATTGGCCATGCTACAGGTATGGAGAGAGGGGGGAGGGGGGAGGGCAGATGTCTGTGGTTTCCCCTTCTCCCTCTTGACATCATCGAGGTAGCGTGGATAGGGACAGTCAGAGTCGGTTAGTCTGTTCCCCTTCAACTTTACTCGTGAGTTGCCTCGATTTCTCTAAGACCATCAGTCTTCTCAACGACTCATTCTCTAAATCTGCTAAGAGATATTTCTCTTCGGGCGTTGAAACGTCCCATTCGGATAACAATGGCACGTCTCCAGTACATCATTGGCTTCTTCCTGTTCACTCCTCCTTTTTACGCTCGAGAAAGGAATAAGCAAAGCGTTTGTTCCGTTCTGAACTCTTCAAGACCACGAAGCGGCTCAAAAATTTCCTCACATTCACACGTTACAAAACTCATCAGCGGAAGCTCAAATATTGCCGCTGGCTATGTAGTTCTCATATCCCCCCTCTCCTCCTCATCTTCAATTGTTTTCCCCTCCCTCCAAAGATCTCCCAGCTTTCTCGAGCCCGCACAATAAATCCTCATTGGGGGGGGGGGCTGCAAGATGGATTTTGTGTGCAGAAAAGAGGAAGGAATGCTGTAATTGGGGCTGAATCAGTGTCTTGTTTCACTGAGGAATATCGAGTGTTGGCTATTGCAAGGACAAAGAAGCGACTAACGACGACGACTTCCTCTCTCTCTCCATTCAGAGTTCAGAGAATGACGGTAGAGAGACCGACTATGGGGGGAATCAAAGGGAAAACAATGTTTATGAGAGGGAGGACGGCAAAGATTGACTAAGAATCTCTGAATGCATTGTTAGCCTAACAGAACTGCCCGTGAATTCAAGTAAGGGGGGTTATTATGATATCAAATCTTCTCCCTTCCATCCATCCTCTATCTTCAGGTGAATAAGGCCGCAGCTGGACTCGCTTCCTCCTCCACTAACATCGCCTCTGATCTACAACGGGAACTCGCACAAGCGTAAGTACTTCTTCATCTCATTTCCCCCTCATTTTCACTCCTTTTCCGATCACCTCGGATACTTTTCCAGACATTTAAAGGGATTTTTTTTTTCCAGGCTGATTCGGAAAGCGAAGAACGATGGATGCACTGTCTCCATAATCAACGGGGAACTCTACATTGACTACAAATTCGTCGGTCAATTACCGGGAGATTGTGTTTGAGATCTCGTCCATCCATTCCTTCTTCTCTCACGTCTTATCAGGAAGATCAGAGTATCATCTCCCAATGAGGAAGTGATCATAGCCAGTTATTTGAACGTTCCCTCTCGTGTTATGTACCCCTATCTCATTTCACTCTTCCTCTTTCTCACTCGGGTCTCTATCCATCACGACTGCACTATCATTTTATCATGCGTTTTACGATTCATTACTCTCCTGTTACTTCCCATCCTATCTGATAAATATTGGGTTGAGGAATAAGTAACGCTCGTTTTTGAGCATCGTATTTGGGCTCATATATCTCCCGCCAATCAAATCTAAACGAGCTGACTTTATAGCATTTTTTCAGGGTATGCCCGAGTATCATAGCCGTTATTATTAGAAATATCACGCTTCCTGTGTAGGAGAGAAATTTAGATTTCAATGTACCTGATAATTTTCGAAAATTTTAGATTTTTTTCGAAATTGTGTAATTTAACGTGGAAACTGTTCGGTAAATTCACACATTCTCAGGTGAGCAGCCCGATACTACACCTCTTTCATGGTGAAGTGAGAATGGTGCTCGATTCATTGTTGTATTTTTATAGACGTTTCAAGGGGAACGTTCGTGAAAAATTGCAGTTCACTTAACTTATTTGTCTACCTTGAGGATCGAAGGTGCTGGCCTATACACTAGTGCGCTCCAGTCACTCACTATGGAGCTATATTCTCACTATAAACATTTGGTGCTACTTATGCTCCTATTTGAAAAATAGCAGTTTTCCAAAAATATTATTTTGTGACGGAATCAAAAGAAATGCGTGTTTTGAGAACTTTGGATTAAACCATAACCAAGACATAGTAGCCATTCTATAATTGTTGCCACTTGGTGGATGATAGTGCAAAAGTTGCTCGTCCATTTAACCATCTAAGGCCTTACATTCAATTAGTACGGTTTACAGGAAATAGCAATAAATGTCGATTTCGAGGCTTGTTTTTCTATATCGGACTTACGAGCAATTTAACTCATAAAGAGAATGCTCCACACTTAGCAAAATTCGTCCATATTTTCAACAGGAAAGGTACTCCACATTCAAGCATAATTGAGGTCTTTAGATCTATTGCTAAGAAAACGCGGCTAGCAAAACTTCTTTCGGTCAGTAACTGAAAATCCTACACTCTCGTTAGGCGCATATCTCACACAGGCCTTTACTTGGATATTCCTATGAATATCATCAGTGTAATGTATAACCATGATACTTTACTACTGCAGCTTAATTGTGGCTCAATAATTCTTCTTCCCTCAGTGCTGACCTGTCAAAATCTCAGGGTGAGGTGCGACAACTTTGAATTGAGCCAGACATTGTGATCGCCTAAATGATCGGAGATATATGATATAGTGTGCGCTGAAGAGAGTATCCAAGCCCTTATGGATCATCAAAAACCGGAATATAATTGCACAATTTAGAAAGACGGGAGAGGTCATAATCTGAAATTGGAAAAACGAGCGTTACTTATTCCTCAACCCGATATTCGCAGATCCAATCGCAGGTTGTACAGTATCGGACAAAAGTCATCGTTCACAAATGCAAAGTGGTGTAACTTTTGAACCAGATAAGCAATCGGTTTGATGTTTTGGCAGGATACATTAGACCTATTGATGCATTGCCACCGATAGTGACGTCATGCTACGATTTCGCAATATTGCATAGTGATGATGCAATCATATATATGTTCTTCACTTGTGATTTTAAGGTCATTGGGATTTTTTTCTATGTCTTCTCTCTTTTTGTGATGATAGAAGGCCTCAGCATCTACCGATTAAAAAATAGTACTCATGGGGCGTTGTCGTACAGAAGCAGAAAACAGGTTCAAAATAGGGTCCCGAAAAAAATATTTTCCATTCATTGACGTGCTAGAGACTCGTTCAAAGGCTCAAAATGACCCTTGCAATAATTCCTGATTACCCACAAAGGTCGATATTGATATCTCTTAATTTGACCTCAGGGCACGAATTTTTCACTTATTCAAATAATTGTTTTCTTCCTAATTTGGATGATCATAGTTCCAAGGCCGATTTTTGTTCAAATGTATTTTCTAGACAGGGTAGTTGCAAATCCATGGAATATACGATTCCCAACTTTTTAGAGCATTTGGATAACTTTCTCACCCGCGGCAACCGAAAATCAGAGGTCAAAAGATTTAAAAAATCGGCTATGTTTCGACATAATAAATTTTAACTTTTTTCATTAACGATATCATGGACTCTCATACCGAAATTCGTACTCAGCACACAAAAATATCCCAGAAAAAAATTTAGTCAGGAAGTTTTGAGAGAAACTTTTTTTCGACTAATGATGGGGGTATCATGGTCATTTTTTGGGTTGAAATCGATTGACCTCCGATTTTCGGTTGCCGCGGGTGAGAAAGTTATCCAAATGCTCTAAAAAGTTGGGAATCGTATATTCCATAGATTTGCAAATACCCTGTCTAGAAAATACATTTGAACAAAAATCGGCCTTGGAACTATGATCATCCAAAATAGGAAGAAAACAATTATTTGAAAAAGTGAAAAATTCGTGCCCTGAGGTCAAATTAAGAGATATCAATATCGACCTTTGTGGGTAATCAGGAATTATTGCAAGGGTCATTTTGAGCCTTTGAACGAGTCTCTAGCACGTCAATGAATGGAAAATATTTTTTTCGGGACCCTATTTTGAACCTGTTTTCTGCTTCTGTACGACAACGCCCCATGAGTACTATTTTTTAATCGGTAGATGCTGAGGCCTTCTATCATCACAAAAAGAGAGAAGACTTAGAAAAAAATCCCAATGACCTTAAAATCACAAGTGAAGAACATATATATGATTGCATCATCACTATGCAATATTGCGAAATCGTAGCATGACGTCACTATCGGTGGCAATGCATCAATAGGTCTAATGTATCCTGCCAAAACATCAAACCGATTGCTTATCTGGTTCAAAAGTTACACCACTTTGCATTTGTGAACGATGACTTTTGTCCGATACTGTATATGTGTCTTTGAATGGACACAAAACAAAGTTCTGGCATAATTCCTCTGAATAATGTCTGCGTATCTGGTCCAAATATCTTCTTCTGATCTTCTAATCCGCACGAAGTCTACATCTCTTTTTCTTGAAGCAGTGATCTAATCAATGATGATATTGCAGATCAGGGGCTCATGAAAACCACAGAATCAATGCTTGACCGCTCAATTTTAGACGTTTATAGCTTCTCAACGTGTTTGAACTTGAGCCTTTACCTTTTCCGCCTCGATCTAAGCCGTTCCAAGAGGGAGAAAGTTGCTCTGTGCAATCGTTCCATGCCATTCGACCTTGCTCTTCTATCGGGCAGACAAGCGAGATTAGAGGGATTCCCCCTTGAATCAATCCTTCTTTAACTCCAGGGGTCCCGTTTTTCCCGCCCTTACAGGGTACTTGGGTGTAATGGGTACTACGTGCGAAGCCTAACAAGAAAAGAAAGTTGTAAAGACCGATTTGAATGGGGGGATTAAATGCCACTTGCGGCTGATTCTTCTTGAGTCTTTCTTTGCCACCCAACCTTTATTCCTGGTTCCCTGCCATTCATGTTTGCCATTGAGTTGTCTCGTAACTTTCCTATTGTTATTGATTCCCAATAATATACCGGATCCATAGATCTGTCGATCCTCTACCGTATTTCAGATGTGTTCGTTCGTTTTCTTTCTATCGAGTTCTCTCGTTTTGATCAGTGCTAAGATTCCAGTCAAGAACGCAATCTACCAGATCCAGGGAGTCGAGATCGATGAAGGTCAGTGCTCAGTAGTCATTTCAAATTATTGATGATAGCCGTCGTGCCGCTCATCCTTTTCTCTGAACTTTTGTATTGCTCTTGAATGTTTCGTAGCAAGAGGCAAGTGTGATGCTATTAGAATTCCCTCCCATCTTCCGAACACGTGAGGTTCACCCCCCACGTTCGGCTAGAAATCTTTTTAGTGAAACTATTCCAGATATCGGATTCTATGTTGACCTCATCAATCACGAAGCTAACATCAGAAGGAAAAGAGAAGCTATCATCCATATCGCGCCTCTAGTAAGATTCACTCCTTTTTTCACAGACACGTTTTGCGATTAATTCCGAAAATATCGCGGTTCGTTAGATGATTCACAAAGTCTTTCTTCTTTTTTTCCCATTAGGAGCCGTCGAGACATTACCTTATTCATCCATCTCTTCCATCTAACTCCTACACTTCCTTTCCTTCCAGTCTGCATCTTCCATCGCAAACGAGCGACTGTCACGACAAATCTCCACTTTCAACAGCGATCAGCACCTTCTGCAGCGTCAATTTGAGAGTCTCTCCACAAACTCGTTATCTTCCACGGACAGGATGCAGCAGCCGCAGCCAGTGTATTCGCAGCTGCAACACCGACTCGCCCCGCCCACACTTGCTGCACAGAGAATGGTATCGATTGATCCTTATTATTTGCACAATAACCATTATCTAGTTAATGTTTTCGAATAAAATGATTTTACTGAGCAAACCTTGCATGGAATAGTCGAAATAATTGATTTCCGGTGATCGATCGAGTCAATCCACCGGCCACCCGTCCCTCCATCAAGAGCACCCAATACAACTACGGACCTCGTCAGCCTCTTCCTCTTCCCAAATGCTCCCATAATCCGACCGGTAGTTGATCCTTGATCTTTTATATATCCGGGCACGATACCATTTCCACGTCGTGATGGAAAAGATCGCCAGCATTGGAATGTATCGAAAACTAAGATTAATATTTTGTTGGCCAAAACAGATTTGATGGAACTACTAATCATGCTACGTCTGCTGTAATGTGGCCCTGAACAATCTGATGGAGGACACAATAACGAATCTCGCTCAGAAGCCCAAGTTCCATCCCTGCAATGGCCAGTTGATAGCAAATCAATTGCAGGTGAGATAATCACTCACTTGTCAGACACCAAAACATTACAGAACAAATGAAGCTGAATTGAAACCAGATGTTGCTTTAGAATCGACGAGTTTCGGCTTACATTTGGAAGGACTTGTCTAGAACCGGACTATTTGTTTTGTGGATGAGACCGTGACAAGATCTATAAGATGGTCTTTGATCTTTCCTCTCAGCTCGCCACTCAACGTCACTTCAATACTTCCTTTGAGACGATAGTCGGAAACGAGGATTTCGCGCAGAAGATCAGCTTCAGAGGAGATTTGGTGTGCAAAGTCGAGATGAATGGAAGGTTTGTTATGAACCGTTCTAATATTCCCGTTTATAAGAAATATTCTAATCAAAATTGTCTTTTGAAGTCTTGAATTGACCATAGATTGCCTCTTCCAGTTACATGCTTGCCTACGCGACTGCCTCTGATGCCTACAATCACGATGAAGAGGGAAGGAGGAGAGAAAAGAGAGAGACGATTGATGATGTGAGGATAAGACTTTAATCAAGCCATAATAAGATTCTTCTAAAAAAAATGTTTTGCAATTTTGGAATGAAAGAAATCAGAAATGTCAATGTACGTTCTTAGAAAAAAAAAGTAGTGTCTTCACCGTTCCTTCAGCTATACTACCACGTTGTCTAGGCGAAAATTGGTTACAACTAGCGGGACTACGCCCCGCTCATGCCACGTTAGAATGCTCGTATGGCGACTCTGGTGCGCTTGTGTGCGCGTTCGGCGTATTCCTTTGCGAAAACCAATTTCGAATTCATTTGCTTATCAAATCAGAAGTGAGACCCATGACCTGACCCATCTCAACGGATTACGGTAGCTCTCGACTACTGTTTGCATACGGTATCAACATTTTGAATTGATTGGCCGATGAAATCTCTAATTTGACCCATCAATCAATTTATCATGTCAGGCAATAGATGCTCAGAAGGGGATGAGTCGGCGGTATTCTTCATAAGTTGTAGACCACCAGTTAGCGCCAATAGCTCGCTTCAAGTCGTCTCTCCAGCGCACTCTAGGTTTGCCCTGGGGGCGGTTCCTGTTGTATGGCGTCCAGACGGTAGTCGCGCGACTCCATTGATCCAAGTCCATGTTCCGTACCTTGAGAGCCCAGCGAGCCTTGCGTTTCAATCACTCCTCGACCCAGTCTCGCAGTCTCAACGGATTACGGTAGCTCTCGACTACTGTTTGCATACGGTATCAACATTTTGAATTGATTGGCTGATGAAATCTCTAATCTGACCCATGGTCTGACCCACCCAACGGGTTACGGTAGCTCTCGACTACTGTTTGCATACGGTATCAACATTTTGAATTGATTATCTGATGAAATCTCTAATCTGACCCATGGTCTGACCCACCCAACGGGTTACTGTAGGTTTCGATTACGGTAGTTATACTGTTACCGTCGATTCTTGATCGATTGAAACTCAAGGCGATTAAATACCGTATGAATCACGAATCTGACCCATGGTCTGACCCACTCCAACGGGTTACTGTACGTTTCGATTACGGTAGGTATACTGTAGCCGTCGATTCCTGATCGATTGAAACTCAAGACGATCAAATACCGGATGAATTACGAATCTGACCCGCGATATGACCCGCGTGGACTTACCGTAGTGAACGGACACACACACATACATGATAAACATCAACTTATCTCAAAATAGTCCCAACTTTTTTTCGTTTTTTTTTCTGCGTGATCGTCCTAAGTCCGGCTTCCACACCTGATGACATAAAATGCAGTTATATCGCCTGATACAAAAGCATTTTCCTTACGGGTTTGGGTAACGTAGTGAACAACTGATAAAATTCGATTGCAGTTCGATTTTGGTGCGGGCACGGCCGAATCATGGCGCTCCATCCACTCATCATTTATCTAAAATCGATTCTTTGTCTTGGAATATATTTTGTTTTCCGAGTATCACACTACTTCGCTACAGAGTTGTATTTCAACGAGAGCGTGAGAAGTTCGTAATAAATCGTTAGAGTGTACACTAATATCATGGATACATTTATCGTATCCCACAACGCATTTACTAGATCCACAACCTCTTCTTATTTCAAGCATTTCCCTTGCCTGGATGGTTTGGCACTAATAACCAATCGGTTGTCGGTACTCTCCTCATCATCCCCCCATCCCCCCCCCTTCTCCAGATAGCTCATAGTAATCATTGAAAGTGCGGGGAGGTTCTGTTGCTGTGGGAGATGAGATGAGAGGGACTCTATCTGTAATGAGGACTCACTCACTGTCTATAATTACTATGATATAGGCAGTGAGAGAGTCCCACCTGGGAAGGGGGATGGGGTAAGAGGGGGTAGGGGAGACGATGAGGAGAGTATTCACTATGGTCAGCGCCCCATTTCTCCTCTTCCGAATATTTCTCTCTTCTTCTTCTGTCAAATTCTAGCGCATTCAAAATGTGTTAACTGTTATTTTCACGCTTATCTTCCGCTCCCTCATATTTTCGTTCCCACATCTCACCTTTGTTTCGGCCTGTCCTCGATACTCTCTTCCGAGAATTTCGCTATCTATTCTCCTTCCAGGAATATACACTTTCTCAACTTCTCCCACTACGGGAGACACTGCAACATCATTCATGTACTATTTCAAAAGCAACAAAGAAGACCGAGAAGTGAGTGGCATAAGGCGGTAACAAATTTTGTATCCGTAAGAATCAGTATCTCTAAAGACATGCAGAAACTGTTTTAACTAATATCAACAGCAAATTATAATCTTTCAGCCTCATTACCCGGTATATTTCCATGATGTGCAGAGGACGATGAAGCTTCTCCAGAAGTGGCTCATCGGAGAACACAATTACGGTTAGTTCATTATTTAATTGGAGGCTCTGCTGGGTGGCGAGACATCTTTCAAAGAGTCGACTATGGGCGCGTCCCATGTTTCAACCGTTGGTGGGAAGCCTGTAAAAGAGTCAATCCAATGTGTTTTATTGGAGTTTGATTGTTCTTGGTTTCATTCATTCCCTACTACTCAAACTGCAGAATGAATACCATCGGATCGAAGTCATCGTTAGTTGTGGTTGGAAATACATGTATTCATGTGCATATTGCAGAGATCATTCCATCAGAGGTTCTTAGAGCAAAGTGATCGAATTGTTCTTCTGCCGCAACTGTGATTACTAATGGCAAACATCAAGGGTGAGTAAAATGTAGACGATATGCTAACGAAGCCAGGTGTAATTGAACTTCCGATTTTTCTTCTCACTGAATCTACCGATGTTTCTCCAGGATCAGACTCCAAACAGACGTGGCGCAGTCTGCAGAATACCCAGCCGTCGTCTCGTCAATGACTCGTCACAGTCAGACTCGAGAGACTCTAAGTGAACAAACTGATGGACGAATTCATGGAATAGCGTTCATAGCAGAATCATCAATACCACCAATAGCTTCCCCAAATAGAAACTTATTAGTTTCCCTATTGCAGTATCTCTCACCATTATCATGTCATTGTAGTTCTCAAAGATAATCATATATCAGATCATATACCTCATATTTAAAATAAAGTGTTAGATATCATTATTTTCATGTTTTTTGGTGTTAATCAATCAATCAATCAATGTTGTTGTAAGTAATAGAGATAGTATCTCTCAGATTATTGTTATTACATCTTCTCAGTTGACCTTTTATCGCATTTAATATTTCAACGAGAGCGTGAGAAGTTCGAAATAAATCGGTAGAGTGTACACGAATATGTTGGATACATTTATCGTAACCCACAATGCATCCACATCATCTTCGATTTATTCAAGCAATTCCCCATTGCCTGGATGGCCTAATATTCAGTCCGTTGTCGGTACTCTCCTTATCATCCCCACTCTCCCCCATCTCCCCCCCATTTTCTCACTCCAATTTGAGGCTATTTGTTTATTTTTTGATCATATCATTCACGATTTCTCTACAATGTATCTCATTATGATAATACATCACTTTAATTGTTTCAACCATTTCAATTCTTTATTGTTTCTTTGCAATTTCACGTTTATAAACCAATTCTACAACCGTTGAAAGATATCAGAATACATTTAATGAGCCTCAGAAAGAAATGAATTAAAAAAGGAGATTTGAATTCCGAACGATAAAATAAACAGTAAACTATTGCTGGAAATCGCCCCATCCGAATGTGTTTGAAATGGTGCGTCAATAGAACAAATTGGGATAAATTGGGATTCATGACTGTACATTCTAGCCCTTGGGCAGATATTCTTCACTGAACTTATGATATTACTAAAGATAACCAAACCGTAATGTCTGTCTGTCCGTCACGTTGTATGTTTGTCTGTCCGTATGTCACGCTTTCGTTTTTTGCTCATAACTCGCTTTAAACTCATCGCCCGAGGACCAGTCCTTGACCAATCGAACCCTCTCGAAGAGCTTTTCAAAAATCGATATCAATTTCGTCATCCTTACGCAATACGTGGTTTTTTCGCGCCTAATTCAGCTCAAATTCGTCCGTAAAGCTCGGCAATAGTGTCAATCGACTCAGAATCGGTAGCGCTTTTCACCTACAGCAAATATTTCGCAATCTTTGATTTCGTCATCATTACGAAATCTTCACCTTTTCGCTCATAACTCGCTTCAAAATCATCGGACAGGCTCGGGAGAAGTGCCAATCGACTCAGCAAGGCCAGCGCTTCTCACCTACATAAATTATTTCGCAATCTTTGATTTCGTCATCATTACGAAATCTTCACCTTTTCGCTCATAACTTGCTTCAAAATCATAGGACAGGCTCGGGAGAAGTGCCAATCGACCTCCCGTGCTCAGATTTCACAATCTTGGATTTCGTCATCATTACGAAATCTTCACGTCGCAACTTTTCCGTAGCGCTCGAAGCCTCACGAGCTTTTTGCAACGGTATACGCCCCACTCGCAAGCAAGCGGTGCATAGCTAACGTGTTCAGTTCAGTTTTAACACATTTATCAAGAGGTCATACGATTCTTCGCCCTTTAGAGAGGGTTAGGGAAGGTCAAATGAGAGCTCTGATGTGCATGGCGTTCCATGTGACTTTTCTTGCTTCGTTGAGAAAGTTTGCGCCGATCGTCTTGCGGAAGATATCGCTCCATCTTGTCATAGGGCGGCCTCTCCTTCGTTTCCTTCGTGGGAACCAGTCGATCATAGATCGGCTCCACTTCAAGCAATCATCAATCGAGAGTTTGTGTACTCAAAACCATTTTCTTTTCTGCGCAGTGCGAACGAAGTCCAGAATTTTTGTGGAATCACGCAGCCGCTGGTTAGATACATGATCAAGCACAGTACATCCAACCAACGTGTATAGCGTGTATAGCATACGTGTATAGCGGCCAAACGTTGCTAAAAATAAACGTAAAGCGGCTAACGTGTATAGCGGCCAAACGTTGCTAAAAATAAACGTGATTTCGTGATTTTGCCTATGCTTTGGTCATACCGTTGTGTAAAGCTCGTGATGCTGAGAGCGTGGAGGAAAAGTTGCGATATAGCCACGGAGCGAAGCGTCTGTCTGTCCGTCACGTTGTCTGTTTGTCTGTGAAAAGCTCGTGATGCTGAGAGCGCGTAGGCTCAATGTGACCGTCATGGTCTCAATAGCATCTTTGCTTTTGGACGTATGTCGATAGCCCTTCTCTAAAGACCGGGAGAGCGTCAGAAGCGCGCGCGACTCCCCCGCCGGAGAGGGGAGAGGGGCGAGACGAGAGATAAAGGGGCGGAGCCTCTTTAACACGCGTCTCTCTCCCTCCTCCCGCTCTCTCGTCGCTCTCCTCCGGCGCTCATATTTAATTCGAGCACAAAATCAGGGAAATTTTTAAAAATGAAATTTTGTGCTTAAAATTCCTCTAAAATACTAACTAATCGGAAAATCTTCCCGCAAACATAGTGACTTTATTGGAAAGCTCATAAATCGTCATTTCTCGATCAATTTATTGATTTTAGACCGATTAAAACTAGTTTGATCTTGCATGCGGATTACTCAATGCATGGAGGAGGTCAATAGCTGCCGATCAAGCTTTTGGGCGAGCGATTGTAATTCGTAGTTAAGTTGTGCTCCCTCGATCTCGCTTTCGAGGGAAATCGGGTGCACCAAAAGTGGGCGGGGCTTGTGGCACCTAGGGATAGAACGGCATGAGTCTCAGAATCAGAGCGATTTTCCAATCGGATCAGGCAATTTTTAAGAGTTGAGAGTAAAACAACCACAGCTATCTAGGTGACTGGTATAGAACCATACATAATGGATACAATGGCGACCTTGGTCAGACTGATCTTATCAACAGGACTCGGTAACACATCGCACAACTCAAACCTATCTTGAGTCCGCCACTTGTTTGCTTTAGCGATGCAAAGGTGATCTTATTTCTGCCACTGAGGGAATACCGTCAAGCGGGAGCAAAATGAACGATTTGCAGTATTTTACTGTATTTTACAGGAAAAAAACAGTAAAGCCTGGCCTAGAACATCCCTTCGGAGAATTCAAGAACACCGTGCTTGTTTGCCACAAAACTCCGTCAAATCGCGTTTCTGATTTAAAATATTTAGGAAAGTGTAATCGACAATTCCTCGCGATACATTTGAGATAATCACTTGAAAAGCCCAGCCAAAAAATCACAACTTTTCATCAACTCTGGGCGAAATGCCAGGCTTTACTGTTTTTTTCCCTGTAAAATACAGTAAAATACTGCAAATCGTTCATTTTGCTCCGGCTTGACGGTAGAAAAAGTCAGTCCGGATCTTGATTCCCGGAGTAAACACATTTGGAGAAGCCGCTGCAAATTACATGGAAAGCAAAAGCAGATTAGCGTCAACAAGATTAGGCGTGGTTTGAGTGTTGTTCACGCATAATTCCATCATCGTCTAGACATGTTTGTTAATAAAACCTCTTGCCTTGCAGGGTTCGGATGCACTCAATCTTCGTTTCTCGATTGAGACATGCGAGAGATACAGCTTATTACTATCGATATTTCTATGTAAATGTGGTATCAGCAATACACTCCGAAACGGTAGAGACCAGTGTAATTATCAAAACATTCACTGCACAGAATATTCAGATTTTTGTCACCGCAAGAACTACTCCTCAAAATAATGGCTTTCGTGCGTTCCCAATAAGTATTCCCTATGATGAACGTAGATGTGATCGTGACCCTGGCCGGATTGATCTTATCTCCAGGCCTCCATCACACATCGCACAACTCCCACGCATCTTGTTCCCACCACTTATGCATGTTTGCGAGTCTACAATTTTGCGTTGGTCTCCGCTCTAACTAGCAATTTAGTATGGCCTTTGCCTGCCTCCGACTCTGTGTTATGGATATGCCGCTTCAACGTGTAAAGTGTGTCTTGGTGATTGTGAGAGATCGGGAATCTCCGAGAGACTGCAGACAGGCAGAGAAATCAGTCGGGCGGGGTTAAAAGGGAGGTCCGAGGAAGGCTGAACCACTCTTCTCACCGAGACGATGGCTATTGCTGCACTCCTGCTCTTCGTGGCTGCAGCTGCTGTATCTCATGGACCGTTCACTACGGATTTTATAAAGTTCATAGAGAAGTAAGGACAACATTTTCACGCATTCTCACTTAAAAATGGCTTATAGAAACCCGAGCGGAACGAATACGCCCTCTCATCATTCAAGAGCTACTGGTACCTTTGGTGGACGTTCCACCGCGAACGAAGAGGTACGGTATCTTGGTAGTGTGAACGGACGACCTTTCCCAAATTTCGCCTTTCAGATCTCCCATGACCCCGTGCTGTTCATTCACGGCTCGAGTGAGTCCGCCCTGAACTACTCCAAGCTAGCCACTGGATGGACTAAGTCGGTTGATCATTTCAAGGTACGGTAGCTCAGTTTCCGATAGGAGGAGTCGCTACCATGACCCATCAAGGGCGGGGGTCTATTTCAATGTGAGCTACTGTATTCAGGACGTCGGGTACAAAAGCGGTGAACTGTACGGCCTGACATACGGGAAACGTGACATCAATTACGCACTCAACAGGTACTACATCACTTTAAAGAAGTACTGTCAGCAATGGTTGATAGCGACTCCCACCACGATTAGCCGGGGATCATTACTCCGTTTAGCAAGGACACTCGCTAAACGAAGTGTGAGGGGGCGGGGCCATTCCCTTGTGAGAGAGGAATCCTCCCTTGATCTACCCGTCTCTGCCAGTCTCACGTGACCTTTGGCCCCTCTCCCTACGGTCTCTGGTCTCTCTGCCACTCTAGCCTCTCACGAAAGGGAGTAAATGGAAGGGCCGAATAGTGGCGGAGAGAGGGATTGCGCTGTGCAAACATTTAGCAGCCTTTTCCCTGGGATTCACGGGCGGGAATTCAAACTTCAAACGCGATTATCTCGGCTCATGGTTGAGCTAAAACCTTCAAATTTTGGATTTCCATTATGGTTCAAGGGACCAATCGGGCTATCGTCTCAGCTTCCCCGACCAAATATTGCTGCCACTCCTCCTTTAAAAACATATATAAATTAATACCGTTATTCCAACGAAATCAACTGCTCGGACCTCCTGGGACTGCGTCGCATCATAAATACGATTTCTCGAGCACACCGAGGTACGGTAGATCTGTAGGTTGGAAAATTATTCACGATTTTTCAGGCTGACAAGGTCGATATAATCGCTCATGGAGAAATGGGCGTCACTCTCGCGAGAATGGTCGCCAAGGGAGGAACGTTTAGTAAATAAATTATCTCTTTTCAGACATTCATCAACTCAATATTTCTAGTGATTCCCACGTTCATCAATAGGCATCATATCCTCTCTCTCTCGAATCATGCGACCTCGGCCGGCCTCTGGCCGACCATATCGACGCCCTGGTCGCCATCTCTGGCGCTAACTACGGCCTCTGCATGTGGCTCATGGCCGGCATCTCCCAATTCCCGTCGTGCGGGCAGGTAGTGCGCCTCCTGGGCGAGCTTTACTAAACCTCGCCTGCGCCAATTGTGACAGTTGTGTTGCAGGAGGGCTTCGCTCCGGGCCATTGCGGACGGCAGAAGGCAAGCTACGGTGCTTGCATGGACGATATGGCTGATCCGTGCGAGGTCGAGGTACGTGCAATTGTTAACCTAGATACCTCAGGTATACCTGCAGTACCGTCTGGTATACGTAGTATGTCGTGATTTTGTCTGAAGAGCCGTGTTCGAAAAGTGCACTTTCATGGTGAGAATTGTCTTATTGTTCATTTGAGGAATACTCCGGTGTCCTACAACGAGTGAACGCTAGAGACGAGAAGGAGGCGAGCTTTGTCGCCTCCCTCTGGTCGAATGGTAAGTGATCTTTGATCTCTGATCACTGATCTTTGATCTCTCTTTAGCTGATGAGGTGATCGGTCGCAACAACATGGTCTGGGGCAGGAGGACCTCACTCGTGCCTGGCTCCGACCTCACCCACGCCTATGAGGGCTATCGACATTCCGAGGCGAGTTGAATGCAATTTCGGATGTTAGATCTCTCCATTGTCTCTCCGACCCGAGTATCCAGAGAGCAATATCCGAAATTGCGTTGGTATGTAGTTCGCTCTTCCCCTTGGTGCGACTGCTAATTACTTTTCATATACGCTTGTTCTCTTTCTCCCACTAAGAAGCTCATTATGGAGTAGCAACAAACCTCGTCTCCTAAAAACTATAGTTTGATAAGTTTTTTGGACCTGGAAGACGACGTTAAATTGCAGACTAAAGACGAGACAGCTGCTGCTCAGCTGAGTCTTGTCAGAGACCACACCTTAAGTGGAGGAAGGGCAAGTCGCTCGCCATCAGTTGATGATGTCACTCCCCCCCCCCTAATGTCATATAACGCACGTCACCAGGCCATCTGATATACCTCGCATCACTACGCTAGTGGAACCAAATCGGACCCGAAGCTCCTCAATTCCCCTATTCTCTCGTGCGTTAGAGAAACGAGAGAACACGTGAATTGGGGTGACAAATTGAACAAAACTGTTCACTTGTTTGGTTTTGTTTACAAAGTACGATAGTGCATACAAAAAGAACAGAAGGAATTAAGTATAATGAGAAACGACAGACGACGAGAAGAGGGTGTCTGGCAGACCGAAATTCAATATGCCTTGTCACCTGTGTTCCCTTCTGTGCCCTTCAGTTCAATTGCAGAAGAACGTACGAAAGTGTTGGGTGAGTGACTTTATTGCCAGTTTAACAAGAGAGCTAACAGGTGCTCACATGCAACACAAGAACAGTGAGATGAATGGAGAGTGAAAAGGATGTAGACTAGTGGGCGGAGTCTCCCCATGATCGCCCCCCCCGCGATCTCTCGCTAGGCAGGCCCAAGCTCTCTCCCAGCCGGATTCCATGGGTCTTTTCATGGGAGATATATACGATAAGGGGGAGTGACATCATCTACTGATGGTCAACTGGAAGAATGTAGTCACATTCTTCCAGTTGACCATCAGTAGATGATGTCACTGCTGTTCATTCACGGCTCGAGTGAGTCCGCCCTGAACTACTCCAAGCTAGCCACTGGATGGACTAAGTCGGTTGATCATTTCAAGGTACGGTAGCTCAGTTTCCGATAGGAGGAGTCGCTACCATGACCCATCAAGGGCGGGGGTCTATTTCAATGTGAGCTACTGTATTCAGGACGTCGGGTACAAAAGCGGTGAACTGTACGGCCTGACATACGGGAAACGTGACATCAATTACGCACTCAACAGGTACTACATCACTTTAAAGAAGTACTGTCAGCAATGGTTGATAGCGACTCCCACCACGATTAGCCGGGGATCATTACTCCGTTTAGCAAGGACACTCGCTAAACGAAGTGTGAGGGGGCGGGGCCATTCCCTTGTGAGAGAGGAATCCTCCCTTGATCTACCCGTCTCTGCCAGTCTCACGTGACCTTTGGCCCCTCTCCCTACGGTCTCTGGTCTCTCTGCCACTCTAGCCTCTCACGAAAGGGAGTAAATGGAAGGGCCGAATAGTGGCGGAGAGAGGGATTGCGCTGTGCAAACATTTAGCAGCCTTTTCCCTGGGATTCACGGGCGGGAATTCAAACTTCAAACGCGATTATCTCGGCTCATGGTTGAGCTAAAACCTTCAAATTTTGGATTTCCATTATGGTTCAAGGGACCAATCGGGCTATCGTCTCAGCTTCCCCGACCAAATATTGCTGCCACTCCTCCTTTAAAAACATATATAAATTAATACCGTTATTCCAACGAAATCAACTGCTCGGACCTCCTGGGACTGCGTCGCATCATAAATACGATTTCTCGAGCACACCGAGGTACGGTAGATCTGTAGGTTGGAAAATTATTCACGATTTTTCAGGCTGACAAGGTCGATATAATCGCTCATGGAGAAATGGGCGTCACTCTCGCGAGAATGGTCGCCAAGGGAGGAACGTTTAGTAAATAAATTATCTCTTTTCAGACATTCATCAACTCAATATTTCTAGTGATTCCCACGTTCATCAATAGGCATCATATCCTCTCTCTCTCGAATCATGCGACCTCGGCCGGCCTCTGGCCGACCATATCGACGCCCTGGTCGCCATCTCTGGCGCTAACTACGGCCTCTGCATGTGGCTCATGGCCGGCATCTCCCAATTCCCGTCGTGCGGGCAGGTAGTGCGCCTCCTGGGCGAGCTTTACTAAACCTCGCCTGCGCCAATTGTGACAGTTGTGTTGCAGGAGGGCTTCGCTCCGGGCCATTGCGGACGGCAGAAGGCAAGCTACGGTGCTTGCATGGACGATATGGCTGATCCGTGCGAGGTCGAGGTACGTGCAATTGTTAACCTAGATACCTCAGGTATACCTGCAGTACCGTCTGGTATACGTAGTATGTCGTGATTTTGTCTGAAGAGCCGTGTTCGAAAAGTGCACTTTCATGGTGAGAATTGTCTTATTGTTCATTTGAGGAATACTCCGGTGTCCTACAACGAGTGAACGCTAGAGACGAGAAGGAGGCGAGCTTTGTCGCCTCCCTCTGGTCGAATGGTAAGTGATCTTTGATCTCTGATCACTGATCTTTGATCTCTCTTTAGCTGATGAGGTGATCGGTCGCAACAACATGGTCTGGGGCAGGAGGACCTCACTCGTGCCTGGCTCCGACCTCACCCACGCCTATGAGGGCTATCGACATTCCGAGGCGAGTTGAATGCAATTTCGGATGTTAGATCTCTCCATTGTCTCTCCGACCCGAGTATCCAGAGAGCAATATCCGAAATTGCGTTGGTATGTAGTTCGCTCTTCCCCTTGGTGCGACTGCTAATTACTTTTCATATACGCTTGTTCTCTTTCTCCCACTAAGAAGCTCATTATGGAGTAGCAACAAACCTCGTCTCCTAAAAACTATAGTTTGATAAGTTTTTTGGACCTGGAAGACGACGTTAAATTGCAGACTAAAGACGAGACAGCTGCTGCTCAGCTGAGTCTTGTCAGAGACCACACCTTAAGTGGAGGAAGGGCAAGTCGCTCGCCATCAGTTGATGATGTCACTCCCCCCCCCCCTAATGTCATATAACGCACGTCACCAGGCCATCTGATATACCTCGCATCACTACGCTAGTGGAACCAAATCGGACCCGAAGCTCCTCAATTCCCCTATTCTCTCGTGCGTTAGAGAAACGAGAGAACACGTGAATTGGGGTGACAAATTGAACAAAACTGTTCACTTGTTTGGTTTTGTTTACAAAGTACGATAGTGCATACAAAAAGAACAGAAGGAATTAAGTATAATGAGAAACGACAGACGACGAGAAGAGGGTGTCTGGCAGACCGAAATTCAATATGCCTTGTCACCTGTGTTCCCTTCTGTGCCCTTCAGTTCAATTGCAGAAGAACGTACGAAAGTGTTGGGTGAGTGACTTTATTGCCAGTTTAACAAGAGAGCTAACAGGTGCTCACATGCAACACAAGAACAGTGAGATGAATGGAGAGTGAAAAGGATGTAGACTAGTGGGCGGAGTCTCCCCATGATCGCCCCCCCCCCGCGATCTCTCGCTAGGCAGGCCCAAGCTCTCTCCCAGCCGGATTCCATGGGTCTTTTCATGGGAGATATATACGATAAGGGGGAGTGACATCATCTACTGATGGTCAACTGGAAGAATGTAGTCACATTCTTCCAGTTGACCATCAGTAGATGATGTCACTCCCCCTTATCGTATATATCTCCCATGAAAAGACGTAGTCACATTCTTCCAGTTGACCATCAGTAGATGATGTCACTCCCCCTTATCGTATATATCTCCCATGAAAAGACCCATGGAATCCGGCTGGGAGAGAGCTTGGGACTGCCTAGCGAGACTAGATGCAATGGCAAGAACGACGATAATGGAGTTGGAGGAATGATGCAGCAGCTGCAGCAGCTCTACTCCTTGTCGGGCACTTCAGAGAAGGTCTGGGGGAGCATGCGACCATTGCAGCCGGAAGTGGTGCAGCAGCAGGATGAGTGTCTGCCGTTGTTGCGGACGTTCTCGAGACACTGAGACTTCTCACAGTAAAAGACTGCGTCCTGTGAATGGAAAAATATTATGAATTCTGAGAAAATTATGCCATTTTTTGTAGAACGAACAATGCTAGTCGTAGATGAAGAATTTGGATGAAAACTTATCTATGATCATATTCCAAATTATGCTGATACTGTAATGTCAGAATCTCACCGAAGGCAGGTAGATGCACATCTGCTTGGTCACCGTCTTCTCCTTCACATTTATCTTCACCATCAAGCAGGCGGGGTAGGCGACGACGGGGAGGTCACTGTTCTGAATAATTTCTCAGTTATTTGTTGAAAAATACATAATGTTCGAACTTCTTCAAATCATCATTGACATCACACAAACTCACCGGGAGTTGCTTAGATGGTGAGTGATGCCCGTCTAGAGCAAATTAGTCAACTATAGCGCACCTTGGCCAGTGAGTGTCCTCCCCAATGGCACACTTCCAGCTCGACCCTTCCCGTCACGTTGTTCCCAGTGTAGCACTCAAGAGGTCCGCCTTCGTAACGGCTGAGAACGATCTCGCGGATGCAGATACCTTATTATCGTATCTACCGTACCTTACTGTAACTAGGAGCCACGTTCAGATACAGTTACAGTAACCAGCGGGCTACCGTAATCAGATGAGGCTTTCTTATCAGGGAATAGGTCTAGAGTACTCACTCAAGGTGGAAGGGATCAATAACGGAAGCGGCCAAAGCAGATGTCATGATGGCAATGAGGAAGTGGAGATTCATTGAGAGGAAGGAGGTAGAACGGATGATCTGATATGTATAATAATTTTGCTATCACGGAATAAGAGATGAAGCGGAACAGAAGTGATGGAAAAAATGAATTCGAGCGAACATTAGGTGTTTGTGGACCGGACCATCGTGAATGGACCGCAATGCGTGAGTCGGGGGTTGGAAAGACGCCCGATTAAATCCGAGATCGATTTGGTAACATGAACATGTTTTCGAGTCCAGACGACAACCCACTAGGACATGATTGAATAATACGGTCCATTTGAAGAAGTGAACCTTAGCTTTGACCCAAAGGCTTATGGACAGGAATTCGTGAGCTCGGGTCAATTCCTTAAAGGTGATGGAAAATAAATGCCGTGGACAAACGGGTCCTATCGAGGAACCCGTAACTTTGCTCCCAGATGAGCTAGCGAGATGCCGTTTTTTAATACGACTTCTCCAGACAATGGACTCGAAGTGTGCAAAGTTTCGAGAGCTTGGATGCCCTTTGGAAACTTCGTCTGCGGCTACCACCCAGAAGGCATAAAATATTGAGGAGGGAATTGTGGGGAGGAGAAGGCAGAGGAGGGGGGAGGAGAGGTAGGCGGTCTACCTTCTTTTCACGATAAACATCTTGCAACATCGTCACACTTATATGTCTATGGGATTTCAGTCCACGAGCTCCCAGGCTCATTCAAATCGTAGCTCCCGAATTCGTGAGGAAGTTGATAGTTTATGATTTCCCATGCAGCCAATTCACATGGTTTAAAAACGGCACATAATATTATTTGGTCAAAGAGTTTCCTGCCCACCAACTCCCATGCGCACACAATTCGGACGAAGTTGTTTGATCTCTAACTGAAGTTGTAGGAAAACTCGCTATTCTTGCAGACGCTTTTACATAGGGACCACCAGGCTGAGAGCTGATTTATTGGAATCTTGTCGCAAGTAGGCTCAATGTGACCGCCTGGGTCTCAATATCATTTTTGCCTTTGGACGTCTGTCGATAGCTCTTCTCTCAAGCCCGGGAGAGCTTTCGAAGCGCGCGCGACTCCCCCAGCCAGAGAGGAGGGAGAGGCGAAACGAGAGAGAAAGGAGCGGAGCCTCTCTCGCGTGTGTCCCTCTCCCTCCTCCCGGTCTCTCGCCGCGCTCCTCCCGCGTTCATATTTAATTCGAGCACAATTCGGGGAAAATTAGTAAAATTCCAATTTTGTGCTTAAAATTCATCTAAAATCCAAATTAATTTAATATCAACTGGCGAGCAGTGTGTATGCACTGGAAGTGCCCTAATCTCCCTATTCCCAACCTTAATATCGATTATTGACCTACTCAGACTTGTCAGATCCGGCTTGCCAGCCCTTCATTGGTAGAGGACATCGAGAGCTATCTATCGCGCTTTTGGGCGAGCGATTTCATCGCGAATTAGCTTTGTGCTCGCTCGATCTCGCTTTTGAGGGGAATTGTGTCGAGGGAAAAGGGGCGGGGCTGGTGGTCCCTACTTTTACTCAACCTACAAAACAGATTCGCAGAATTATGAATTGAATCCTTCCAAAAATAGTGATAAACACATTGATATCACACGATATCTCTCCTTCCCCATTCCAATCGGCCTTCTCAGTCCATCAGAGGGGTTGAGACGAAAATATGCGCGAGATCCTCTCCCTACAATGCAAATACCTCATCCATCAATGTAGGTTACTCCTCTTTCGTGAACCAATCCCGTCTTCTCAAGTTGAGCATCTCTATCTATCCGATATCCCATTCGAAGATTTGAGAATATCTCTCCAGATTGACCCCCCCTCCCCCCCGGAACTATTACGAGAAGTTCCTTTGGCGAATAAGATCTTCCTTTTTAGCTTGTCTCAACATTTGCAAGACTGACTTAACAATACTCCTCAGAAAACTTCAGTCTCACTGTTCGCACAATGGGAAGCAGGGCGTCGATGAATGCAATCAGATCTGAATCAATTATGAATTTTGTAGAAAGCACAGACATTTTCGTTTCAACATTCTGCAGAACATCAACGGAATTTATACCAATTAAATCCTTTGAATTTAATAACTACGCGTTGGACTGAATGTGTTCGGATGAAATAGATGATGACAATCTGTAATTACATGAAGTATTGGGTTGAGGAATAAGTAACGCTCGTTTTTTCTCTCTGACTTTAGAACCCTCGTGCTCGCTCTTTTGTTGTTGCCGTCTGCCACCCTGTTTACACTGGAGAGAGGGCCCCTCGGGCATTCCACACATGTTTTCGATTCAGTTCTCCCTAGTCTCCCAGGCGAGAATGCCGCACAATTTCGTCCCCGACCGAATTCACATTCGGAACGCGATGCTCTTTCTCTTTCTATCTGGCTTGAAACCGCCCGCCATTCATGAACAACTGGAGCAGGTTTACCCCACACATACCCCGCATGTAACCACCGTGAAAAAGTGGGTAGTCAAATTCGAGAAACACGACTTTTCCCTCGAAGATGAAGACCGACCCGGTCGCCCCATGGAGTTGGACCTCGATCGATTGCGTTCTGAGGTGGAGGCTGACCCGTATCTCACTACGCGCGATCTTGCTGACTTCCTTGAGGTCGACCAAAAAACTGCCGTGAATGGACTTCACGCGATTGGAAAGAAGTGGAAACTCGGGAGATGGATCCCCCATGACCTGACCGACTATGACAAGGATTGCCGAGTGGACATGGCTTCGACTCTTCTCACTCTGCATCGCCGGTTTGATTGGCTGGGCAATGTCATCACAGGTGATGAAAAGTGGGTGCTCTACGACAACCATGAGCGCATGAGACAGTGGGTCGGAGAGGACCAAAAGCCAGCAGATGTCCCCAAACCCGATTTGCACCCCAAAAAAGTGATGTTGTGCATCTGGTGGTCAGTGCGGGGAGTGGAGTTCTGGGAACTCCTACCCGAGGGGAAGACTATCACGGCAGAGGTCTACACTCTTCAGCTACGGAAGCTGAGACTCGCTGTCAAACAAACACGCGGGAAGGACGCTCGAATCTACTTTCAGCACGACAACGCCCGCCCGCATGTCGCAAGAAAGACCAAGGCTGAGCTGGCGGGCTATGGCTGGACTGTCCTCCCCCACCCTCCCTACTCACCCGACCTTGCCCCCTCCGATTACCACCTCTTCTCAGACCTCCAGCGTTTCCTCAAGGGACAGAGCTTCAAAGACCCAGCCACTATCCAGACCGTACTGACCAACTATTTCAAGAACCAGCCCCAGTCCTTCTATCACGAGGGCATCCACAAGCTGCCTGGTAGATGGCAGAAGGTCATCGATGCGCATGGAGAATATTTTTAGATTCTATCGTGCTTTGTAAAGTTTTTATGATAAAGTGAAAAAAAAAATTCAAAAACGAGCGTTACTTATTCCTCAACCCGATATATTACACGTCACGAAATGACTCTAAAGCAGCTCACTTATCGACGAACGAGGGTTCGATAATAGATAGCTCATTGACGGTGATATTCCTCGCTACTTCTAGTATGAATATACGATTTCGATCGATGTCCTCGAATTATAATTGTTGAATACCTGAGCAACTATTTAGCCACTTGATTCTATCCTCTATCAGTTTTTCGTCCTATTCTGATGATCTGTATGATTGCATCTGAATGCGGGGTCGAGAGATCCAGTTCATTTGATAGAGTTATTGATAAAGGAATGGAATGATAGGCCGAAAAGAGCGAATTCAAAACCTGTTACTTGAATCCGACTCGGCCGTCACTGAGTGTTGCACATTTAATTGATTTTCGCGGGAATGGTTGTTTAAAGGAGGAGTGGCAGCAATATTTAGTCAGGGAAGGTGACACGATAGCCTGATTGATTCCTCTGATGGAAATCAAAAATTTGAAGGTCGTAGGTTTATTTTGGACCGAGTTATGGGCGCGCGCAGTTTGCAAGATGATCAGGGAAAGGGCTGCTAAATGTCTCCGAGAGATTGCGCAGCGTACCCTCTCTCCCTCCGCCACTTTTCGGCCCTTCCCTGTCATCCTTTTTGCGAGAGGCTAGCGCGGCAGACAGAGAGACCAGAGACCGTAGGGAGAGGGGGGCAAAGGTCAGATCAGAGGGCAGAGACGGGTAGATAAAGGGAGGATTCCTCTCTCACTAGGGAATGGACCCGCCCCTTCACTACTATGTTTAGCATGGACATGGTCGTGTCCTTGCTAAACGCAGTAGTATGATCCGGCAAATCGTGGTGGGAGTCGCTGGTTGTCATTGCTGACAGTACTTCTTTAAAATTTAAGTCACAAGAATACCACAAGATGCATATGATAATTACGTAGAACTTTTAATTTCTTTATTCTCACCTAAAAAAACGTGAAAAAACAGTAATAAAAGTTTCGAAAAGTTTAGATGAGACAGCGCGAGATATCTCTAACAATTACGCTTGATCGTCAAACGAACGAGATAGATATATCTAGGGACCACCAGGCTGTGAGCTGATTTATTGGAATCTTGTCGCAAGTAGGCTCAATGTGACCGCCTGGGTCTCAATATCATTTTTGCCTTTGGACGTCTGTCGATAGCTCTTCTCTCAAGCCCGGGAGAGCTTTCGAAGCGCGCGCGACTCCCCCAGCCAGAGAGGAGGGAGAGGCGAAACGAGAGAGAAAGGAGCGGAGCCTCTCTCGCGTGTGTCCCTCTCCCTCCTCCCGATCTCTCACCGCGCTCCTCCCGCGTTCATATTTAATTCGAGCACAAATCGGGGAAAATTAGTAAAATTCCAATTTTGTGCTTAAAATTCATCTAAAATACAAATTAATTTAATATCAACTGGCGAGCAGTGTGTATGCACTGGAAGTGCCCTAATCACCCTATTCCCAACCTTAATATCGATTATTGACCTACTCAGACTTGTCAGATCCGGCTTGCCAGCCCTTCATTGGTAGAGGACATCGAGAGCTATCTATCGCGCTTTTGGGCGAGCGATTTCATCGCGAATTAGCTTTGTGCTCGCTCGATCTCGCTTTTGAGGGGAATTGTGTCGTGGGAAAAGGGGCGGGGCTGGTGGTCCCTAGATATATCAGAACGGGATGAAACTGTCACTGAAAAGTCAAATTTATCATCCTCCATTCATCTATCTAAGGGGTTATGGTATCTGTATCTCCATCTCCATCCTCCTGTATGTTGCTTTATCTCGACAATGAGAAGTAGATCACTAAAAGGATCAGATGAACGATTCCAATTGTCCTCAATGTATTATCTATCGCTGTTCGGGAAGTTGAATACGTCAGCAACTATCTGTTGATCATTCCGTTCTCATCTATAAGAGCGAAGTCCACAGAGTGGAAACTCTGAAGAAGATCACAATGAAAGCCAGTGATATTCTTCATTCCTCATTAAGTCTCTAGTTTCTGCATTCTTCTATCATGTCTTCTACGTCATTCGTCTACGGTCCTCAACTCATTCCTCACTTTGCTTACCATGCTTCTTTCCAAATGATAATTGCAGCTTTGATCTCCATCTTGCGTTGGAGTGCAAATCTTTCCGTCTTCCCACTTTGAGTAGAGCCTTCTTCCATCTCCCACTCATATCAAGGTTGAGAAATATCTCTTTTCCAATGAAATTTACAGTTTATTTTGGATGGTAAGAATTAAAATGGAATGATTTTCTGGGAATGCAATGCTCGAAGCCATCGGCACAAATTTTTTGTTGCTAAAAAATAAATTTATTAGAAACAATAAATAGTTTGTAAAAGCAACGAGCAACTGGAAAACATAAAGCCATTCCTTGATAATAATGGAGAATACATGAGATGAAGATGATGAGGCAGTGGAGAGAAAGCTCATTCCATTAGATTCCGTCCGTTTTTGAGAGGAAGAGTGTGTGGAACAACTGAAATGTTATTTTTTATTCATTTCGAATCCTATTCATATTCAATTATCCTTTTGATATCTTTTGTCAACGTCGTGTCAAGAGATGGGTGATTATTGTCAAGGTCAGAAAGGTAAGGAGAAGAGGGTATGGAGGGAATCTCCCCCCCCCCTTCCCCTCTCCCGTTTCTCTTTTCTCTACTCTACACCACTTGCTATCTACCCCCTAATCTCTGACCACTAGAAGGAAAGGGATAGAAACCTCTCACCTTGGCAGCATCTTCCCATCTCATTGGAGGTAGATCATTAGGAGTGGATGGAGGGGATGAGGGAGAATCATCATCGGAGAGCTCGTGAGTGAGGATTCCATCTAAGGCTTGGTCCATGTGCTCACGCCCTTCTTGTGTGTGCACGAAAGAAGCAACATTGGAATATTCCTCGTCAGTGAGGCTCCTCTTTCGCTGGGAGGGAGGGGCGGGGTTAGGAGCCTGGACTGACGGAGTCTCTCTTGGTTTATCGCCATGGCAAGAATCTCTCTTTCCTTGGCTTGACGATGTTGAGAGATGGCTTGGGCAAGAATGTGAGAGAGGGAGACCGTCGGATGGATGGTAGGAGTGAGGGGAAGGAAGGCAGAGGGAGTTGAGGGGATGGAGGATGGAGGGAGAAGGGGGATGGTCGGAGATGAGAGAGATACACTCGACACAGATGATCCGGAAGGGAAAAAAAGATTGAGACGGTGGGGAGAAGACTTGCGAGGTCTTTTAATAGAATGAGAAGATGAAGAAGAACCCGAAGAGCTCATGGTGAGGGGAGAGGTAGTGGAGAAAGGTTGTTGAGGTAGAATGACATACGGGAAACGTGACATCAATTACGCACTCAACAGGTACTACATCACTTTAAAGAAGTACTGTCAGCAATGGTTGATAGCGATTCCCACCACGATTAGCCGGGGATCATTACTCCGTTTAGCAAGGACACTCGCTAAACGAAGTGTGAGGGGGCGGGGCCATTCCCTTGTGAGAGAGGAATCCTCCCTTGATCTTTTTTTTTAACCTGTCCTCGGTTCTCTCTTCCGAGCATCCATTCTCCTATCCATTCTCCTTCCAGGAATATACACTTTCTCAACTTTTCCCACTACGGGAGACACCACAACATCATTCAGGGACTATTTCAAAAGAAACAAAGAAGACTGAGAAGTGATTTATCTTCGTACCTTCGTTTGTTTCTATGTTCGTATCCGCTCCGATTTTTCATCACTAAACCTGTTTCCTTCTCAGAATCATCAGAGAGTCTCGAATACGCTGAAGACATTGATGGAATGGAAGAAATAGTTGATTCAGGTAGTCAAAGAAAGGAAGGCGAAGAAGCTGGTTCAAACTAGCCTCGATAGTGAGATAAATCATGTACTTAAAAACATTGCAGTCATCTCATCTCTCGACAAAGAGAAGAAATGTACCTACGGTGATAAGTCTACGGAGCTCACTCTTCTCTACACGATAAGGGCCAGAGATCCCTCTGGGCGAAGTGGTCAAGTGATTAAATACAGTATTTTCACCCTCCAATTCGTTATGATAGACGAATTAATTGACAGACGAGATCACATTGAGGGAAGATCGAGAGGATTGATGCACCGTCGAAATATAGAAATGAAAACAGAGAAGCATCAGATGAACACGGACAAATGGCGAGGAAGGCATGGAGCTTGGGGAATAACCATGGATTGAACAAAAGAATCAGTTCCCTCTCATCTTTGTTCTCACATCTCCACTATCTATGTGCTCCTAGTTATATTGCTAGCCCATTTTCCGACCCTACATTCTTGCTCTGGGCTTCATCTACAATCCCTTTCCTACCATTGAGGAAGCAGTTTTGCATTGCAGATTCACTAATAACTTGCCCGTTGTCAATACTCTTCTCAGCATCTCCCCCCATCTCCCTCCCCAGATTTCACCTAGTAATTATAGATAGTGCGGGGAGGAGAGGGGTAGGGGTGAGGGGGAAGAAGGAAGGAGGGATAGGGATGATGGGGGAGGGATGATGAGGAGAGTTCTCACTATAGTCTGTGCCGCATTTCTCCTCTTCCGAATATTTCTCTCTTCTTGTTTCAAAATCTATCCCTAGCAAAGTGTTAACTGTTATTTTCACGCTTTAATGCCGCTCCCTTTCTCACCTTACCTTTGTTTGATCTGTCCTCGGAAACATACACTTCCTCAACCTATCCCTGTACGGGAGAAGACGGATCACATTAGAATCGGAACGGTGGCTGCCGCCTCATTCTCCTGTCTCCTCATAATCACACTTCTTGCGGGTCCCGAGACGAGACTCCTTCGATCTTTATATCCGCGCCGGACCCCTTTAGGTAGTGTTGTCTATTCGAGCACTACTGCCCTCTCTCTTCACCCAGCTCAAGGATCCGTAATGTCGATATCGCTTAACCGACACAACTTTTAGATCCGCCAATGAGCTGCCAAGGAGGGAGTAATAACAATAACAAGCTTCTTCTGTCGTGTATTTGAGAAATGCGTTGGCAAGCAAATGATTGCTGACAGTGAAAGATATTCCTGAAAGATACTCTTTCCTGACACGCAATTCGGCTTTCGAAAAAATCGCTCAGTTGAAACTCAAATGATCGAAGTGGTTAATGAATGGTCAAAAGCGATTGATGAGCACAGGTGTGTCGATGTGATATACTTCGACTATGCCAAAGCAAACTGTAAGCCATCCAAAATTAATTCAAAAGATATCCAAAATGGGCTTTCCACTGCTGACCGTGAGATGGATTGAAGAGTACTTATCCAAAAGAGTATTCAAAGTGAGAGTCAAAACGACATTATCTGAATCAAGACCGGTCATTAGTGGGGTCCCCACAAGGATCAG
Organism: Pristionchus entomophagus; assembly: GCA_036245825.1. Lineage (NCBI taxonomy): Eukaryota > Metazoa > Nematoda > Chromadorea > Rhabditida > Neodiplogasteridae > Pristionchus > Pristionchus entomophagus. The sequence goes on along the minus strand of BTSX01000006.1, from coordinate 11,454,686 downwards.
TTTTAGGACCTCTGCTATTCAATCTATATACTGCCGATTTATCGCAGGTTATAGACAAGCATGGGTGCAAAAGTTTCACTTTTGCTGACGATCTAAAAATATACCTCGCATTCGAAAAAGATGAACTGAGTGGTCCAATCAAACTTCAGGAATGTGTTGTTTCAATTTTGGAGTGGAGCGATATCTGGCAATTGCGAATTGCAATTGAGAAGTGTAACGTACTCCACTTAGGAAATGAAAATTCACTGTTGAAGTATTACTTGAATGGAACTCAAATTGATCCGAAGTCTTCTGTCAGAGATCTCGGTATTCAAATCGATAAGGAATTGACATTCAAAGAACACTTTGACATAGTGATCCAAAAAGCTGCGATCCGTTCCAACGTAATTTTCCGTGGACTCAGCACCAATAACGCTGCGGTGATGGTTAATGCATACACTACTTACGTTAGACCTATGGTAGAATTCAGTCCTAGTGTCGCATTTCCAGTTTTCGATAGAGAAGCTGGTAAACTAGAGAAACCAGAACAAAGTCACTAGGTTGATTAGCTACAAATGTTTGGGATACAACTTTGAAAACAGGCCATTACCAGTTGAACGAAACGAGATGCTCAAACTGACCACGTTGATGTACCGTCGAAAGATCAATGACTTTAAATTAGTCTATGAAATGTTATTCGGGAATTCAAAATTATCCCGAACCAGAAACGATTTTCTGGTTCTTTCCAAGTCTAATCTCAGAGGCGCAGGCTTCAAATTGTGTCGAGAAAAATTTCGAACTAAGATTCGCGAGCACAGTTTTGCAAACAGAGTAGGTAAATTACTGTATGTTGTACTTCGAAAAGGAAAAATACCTACAAACTATGCAGAGTTCATGAATGTGATGTGTAAGGAGGTTGGATGATCTGTATACTTGCTCGCTCTACTCGCTTAGTTACCCCCCTATTTCACACATTCTTTGTTCTTCTTGTTCCAACCACCTCCCCCCCACCCCTCCCCCCCACAACAATATCACCTGTGCCGATAAATCTATTCTATTCTATTCTACCAATGTTGAGGGCCAGGCTGCTCCCGACGACCACTCTTCACTACATCCTTACTCGCACAATTATATGCTTTGATTTGTATCACTCATCTCTTTTCTCGTGTGGAGTGTCTCCGAACCCTAGCTACAATCCGTAGCCATCAAAAATAAAACATCCGAGATATCCATCTATTACCTCTTTCTCTCTTCCTTCTCCATCCCCTCTTGTCAAGAGCTTCTCGCCCCCGTCTTAACAAAGAGTATTTAAACCCCTGTCTAATGTAATAAAGCAGCTTTTCTACTGATCCATCACCCGCAACAATGACGATTTGAATAAGAATATGCCCAGAATACACCCATCTTTTATTCAGTTGAATGTGGAGTGAAGGGGAGGGAGAAGTATACTGTCTATGAAGATAACCACAAGGGGAGGGGAGGGGATATCCAAGCAATAAAGTCTGAGGAGTCCATATGATATGGACCATATCATGAGATTGAGCCAATTAATTGGAAAGGGAGATTCAGGGAAGCATAGAGCTCAGTGAACGATCATAAAGGTAGACGAATAGCACACTTCCTAAACTGAAACTTAAAGCTAAGCTCTTTTGAGAGTTTATTAAGACACATTCTAGATTGACGGGGTACTGTAAGGCACTGTAGGCTACTGTAGACGAGCGTCGCCTTTTGTTCTAAAATATTGTTCCCATTGTCCCGCGAAATTTCAATATTTTTTGAGACCACTTTGAATAACGATGAAACCTCTAATCATTTCGCTCTTTTTCTTTCTTCCGACTCGGTCGCTCGCAATGGAATCTCCGAAGGAATCGTACAAGATCAATGGTCGGTTGTGAATGTCGCAATTTATGAGAAAACGACAGATTTTAGTAGTGAAAGAATCGACTGAGAGTCTGTCAGGAGTTGGTGACAATGAGACAGTCGAGGTTAGAATCCTATTTTTTGTTTGTAAAAACTTGGCTGTTTCAGAACAAAGGCTGCACCAGATAGCTGATGAATAACGCCACTCTCCACATCGATAAACTCGCGCATGTCTCAAATTCGCATAAATCCTTGTGCGATAAATGGAAATTAAGAGTTATAGCCAAGTTCTTTTTCACTAACATTATTCTTATTATTCCTTGTGATTGAATCTCTTCAAATCAAATTACATGAAAAAAAAACGAGTGCATTCACTTCACCTACCAGACCCCGACGAGATTCAGTCTATTCATCCCAGATGAATCAGGTTTCCTCCCGTGACAAGAATGGCAAGAATCCTCGTCGTCCCTTCCGACCTATCCTCTCCCATCGTCAGACCCCTCCCCCTCTCTTCCCTTCGACTGGATATGGATCTTCCCCTGTCCCCTTGTTCAATCCACTTTCATTCCAGTATCCGTACCCAAACCCATTCATGTCTCACCCGTTCGCTCAATACGGAGTTCCCCCCACACTAGCCATGCAGGGAAACTATTAACTGCTCTCCGGTCACACACTAACACAGACGCAGTCAATGACTCCTCCTCTCATTCAGATGCGCGCGACCCCACTCCCACTTCCCTTCCTTTCCCTTCTCCTCCCTCCCCCCTTCCCCTTCCTTTCCCTTCACCTCCTTCTCCCCTCCCCCCTCCTCTAACTTCTCTTTCTTCTCCTCCTCCTCTTCCTAGATCATCACTCTCTTGCCAGTACTACAACATTCGCTCATTAGTCAACAAGCTTGACTCTTTCCGTTCCCACCTCTCCTCTACCAAACCAGACATTATTTTCCTAACTGAAACCTGGCTCAGTAACATGATCCCCTCCTCCCTTATCATTGGTTCACTTCCATACACCGTAATCCGTTTCGATAGGACATCCCGCGGAAGCGGTGTCTCTATCATCCTCCGTGATCACATCGCTTTTTCCACCGTATCCCTTCTATCGACCGAATACGAGATTTCTTGTATTGATCTTTTCCACTCCTCCGCTTTCATCCGTTTATGCATAGTATACAGCCCTCCTATCTACACCCTTCCCAAGACTGAGTCCCTTATTGCTTGTCTTTCTGATCTTCATGCCTCCTCCTTTCATCCCATTATCTTTCTCGGTGATTTCAACTCTGATTCACTCAGTTCTACCCCTTCTCCTATTGATGTCCCCCTCTCTTCCCTCTAAGATTCGAGACTATTCCCGTGTCGATTATCCTGCCCTTTCCACACTTCTTTTATCCATCGATTGGTTATCATTGTTCCGTGACTGCCCTGATATTGACTCTCTCTACTCTCAGTTTTCATCCATCATTCACTCTGCCATTGACCTCTTTGTTCCCTACCGCACTCCTCGTCCTCCTTTCCTCTCTTACCCCCCTCACATTGTTCGCCTTATCCGACGTCAAGACTCCCTATTCACTCAGATCCATATTCCCACTGTCAGGCCAATTTTTGATGAGTGTAGTAAGAAGCTTTTATTTGAGATCAATAAGTGGTCTCGTTACTCTACCCGTAAGAAACTCTCTCGTATTAATGATTTGTATCGTCATGTTTCATCTCTTACCAAACCCAAGCTTTCCATCCCCGAACTCGTCTCCTCTCAGAATGTACCTGTATATGACAGTCTCTCTAAGGCTAACACCCTTGCTTCTGAATTTGAC